>CBVK0105628182.1:687-13073 GCA_900067695.1 Picea abies
GGAAGTTATAGTGGGTGTGTTGTAGGTTGTATCCCTTCATTTGTTGGATAGTAAAATGGAAGGACCTGGCAATTTCTCTGGTGGACGTAGACCACACCGGGTGAACCACATATATCTGTGTCTCTATTGTATTGTGTATCTTCTATGTTTTATTTTCATTTTTTTTTTTAAATTTTATTGCTCCGTGATCTTGTTTATCTAACAACTGGTATCAGAGCGAAAGGTAACTCGCAGGAAAATATGGTTCCTGGTTTGAGTGGGAGCAATGGTGGAAGATGGAAAGTTTAGGGTCAATAAATTTAACGTTCTCAACCCAAGATTGAGTCATGCTACACAACTTGTAACAACAGAAGCAACAATCTCTTTAAAAAAAAAACCTTAAGTAGTAGAATTAAATCAAATAACTGCGTGCACCAACATACTGACCATATAGTAAAACTGTGCACACAACCACCTGGGCATCACACACCACTTATTTTATTATTGTGCCTAGGGTTTAATTCCTTAACCACACAAACAATTTCCAACCTTTTGAAGAACACATGCTACAATCCTTCACACCCGACCACTCAATCCTCTTCTTGATGACTCAACCAAAATCACAAGGTTAAACTTAACTGGAAAGACTATCCACATTCGTAATTTCCATGAACAAATACAAATACAATCTATAATCATCATACGTACCTAATCATGCAACAATTAACAAAATAACAACAAATACTTATATGCAAAACATACAATAATTTAACCCATGTCAAACATAGAAGAAAATGCATGTAGTAACCAAGACAAGAACATAAAGAACACTTATCTCTTATGAAAGTCACCAACTGCGGCCTTGAATCATACATTCCTCCCATCCATAGACATTGTTACTCATGAAATTTTAGCAACAGGTCACCCCTGAGCTGGGTCTCAACTCCACTAGGGAAAAAAGAGTCCTAGAGATAGGCTATGGTCTAAAAGTCAATAGAATTTCCTAGTCCTAAGTGCTCACTACTGCAATTATCCCATAGTCCCTCCTTCCCCGCGCACCTGTCACACCCAAGGAAGTGTGCCCCTTCTCTGCTCAATAATCCTTTAGCTTCCCCACTTCCCTTCCTAGGGTTACCAACAACATGCCAAACAAAAATTATCTGATCCCTGTGAGTAATGATCAATGCACCAGGGAACAACTCCCAACAAAAACTCTCTCCTGAAGAGTTTTCTTCCAAGTATGACAACCAATTCACAATAACCAATCCCTCACCCAGAGAGATTGTTCATGGGTTTTCAACCTGACTCTTTGACAATGAAACTATGGTTACAACCTCTCAACTCCTTACAATTTTATCGATCCAGATAAGGTAATAATCTTATTTTCCATACAGTTTGGCCCCCTTTCGCTCATGAGAGCCCGCGACATCCCTTTTCCTTCAATATTCCATAATACAATGTAGAATAATGCCCAAAATACACTAAGTCCAACAATACATATTACATTCCTTCCACTTGATACTTGTCACCTCCAAAAGTAGCTTTAAGCCACTTGGTGACACGTTCCCTATCCTCAAGAACTTAGGATAAAATAATATATCTGACATTACACTTTTCTTGAAAATATTATTAAAATATTCCCCAAGACTTACAACTCACCCCATTTTTCCTTTTTTCGGTGGAGTAGGCCCCCCATCTCTTTTTGTCCGAGTCGGTCAATGCGCAATGATGAAATATTATATTAATAATCATGATTATATTTACATGGATAGGCGCACTGTCCTATCTATAACAACAAATACTTATATGCAACAACATATAAGAATTAATCCATGTCAAATATAGATAAATAAGCACACAATAAAAAAGACAAGTACATTAAGAACAATTATATTTTATGAAAGTCACCAACTACGGCCTTGACCCAAGCGTTCCTCCCATCCATAGACATTATTGTTCATAATCTTTCAGCAACAGGTCACCCCCAAGCTAGGGCTTAACTTCACCAGGGAAAAAAGGGTTTCCTAGCGACAAGCTAAGGTCCGATTCTCAATGGAATTGATCATTCCTAGGTGCCTGTTACTGCAACTAGCCCACAATCCCTCATTCCCCACACACCTGTCACACCCAAGGAAGCCTGCCCCTTCTCTGCTCACCAGTCCTTTGGATGCCCCACTTCCGTTGCCAAGGTTACCAACAATAGACCAGACATGAAGTCTCTGAGCCCTGTGACTAATGCTCAACACACCAGGGAACAAATCTCAGCAATACTCTCATCTCAAGAGTATTCTCATGAGTCTGACAACTTCTTCACAACAACTAGTCTCTCACCCAGAGAGACTGCTCACGATTTGTCAACTTGTCTCCTCGATAATAAATCTGATTACAACCCACAACTCCTTACAAGATTCTCTACACAGATAAGGTAATAATCAAATTTTCCATACAATCCGCCGCCCTTCTACTCATGAGAGCCCGCAACATCAATAATACTACAATCATTTGAATAATTCCCAAAATGCACTAAGGCCAACAATATATATTTCATGCCTTCTAATTAACACTTGTCACCTTTAGAAGTAGATTTAATCCACTCAATAACCTATTCCCTATCCTCAGGAACTTAGGATAAAAACAGATCCACATTACACTTTTCCAAAAATATTATTAAAGTATTCCCCAAGACTTACAACTCACCCCCCTTTTCCCTTTTTCAATGGATTTGGCCCCCCATCTCTTTTCATATGAGTCTGTTTGCACACAACAATGTAATATTATATTAATAATCATGATTATATTTACATGGATAGGTGCACTGGCCTATCTGCGTCTAGGATCACCAACCTCATAATCACATAGGCTCTTTGACCTTAATACATAAATAGTCATACATATAACTCAACTATGCACACTTCCAAATCATTACCGCACACTTTCCCAAGTGCGCACAATATGGTGCAATGTGTGCACTTACCTAGGTGCACACAATGCAAAAAATGTGCGCACACTGTCTTTATAACAATTCTTCATGCATTGACTCAGATGTGCGCAACTCCAAAACTAGGAACCAATGGCTCACCAACCTATATATACATTACATAAACCATTAGTACCAACGACTCACTAGCCTATATGTACATTTACAAAGGGCCCAGATCAAGGACATTATATTCCCCTCCCTCTTATTTATGCATTGTCCTCAGTGCATCATATACACATATACATACAAAATTTTAGACATCATAAAAAAGATGAGGAGACTTTGCTCACATAACATCCTCATGCTCCCAGGTTGCATTCTCAGGACCGTACCAGATCCATTGGACCTTTACCAGCTCCATGAATTGATTCTGGAGCTTCTTGATGTCCCGATCTAATATGAAAACCCGTTGCACTTGAAATCCTCCTTTTGGATCAACATGAATCACTTTCCAATTAATGACATGATTAACATCATGTACATACTTCTTAAGCAATGACACGTGGAAAACATTATGAATGCATAAGGACACAGGCAATGAAATAATATAAGTGACATGAATAATCATTTCAAGGATTTCAAATGGCCCACAATAGCATGCTGCTAACTTAGAACAATTTCCCAACTTCAGGGAACAACATCTAGCCTTCAATTTTAGAAACACGTGATCACCCACTCCAAATTTCCTGTGAGTTCTACCTTTATCTGAGCAAATTTTATGCATGTCTTAGGGATCCTTTAAATTCTTCCTTATTTGTAGAATTTTCTGCTCCATTTCCCGGAGTATATCTAGTCCAACTACTGCACAGTCCACTGGGTTATCCCAACTCACAGGCGTGTTGCACTTTCTACCATAAAGTGCTTCAAATGGGTTCATCCTTAAGGAGGTCGGATACCCATTGTTGTAAGAAAAATATACCAAATGAAGGTAGTCTTCCCACTTGGATGGCTTATCCATCACATACATCGTCAACATGTCTTCAATCACTCGGTTTACCCACTCAGTATGATCATCTGTCTCAGGGTGATATGTTGTGATGAAATTCAGATTTTTTCTAAATACCTTAAATAACCCTTTCCAAAAGTTTGAGGTGAACTTGGAATGTATGTTAGACAAAATTGTCTTAGGTACACCATGCAACTTAGCAACTTCATGAATGTATATCTCAGCAATGTTGGCTTCCTTGTGCATTGAATTCACTGGAATAAAATGGGAAACTTTAGTAAGCTTCTCCACCGCCACCATAATATAATCATGTTTCTGAGCAGTCCTAGGAAACTTAGTTATGAATTCCATGGTCAACATTTCCCACTTCCACTCTGGAATGGGAAAGGGATGCAACAAACTAGCTAGATGTTTGTGCTCAACCTTGACCTTCTGACATTCAAGACACCTTGCAATAAAATATGCGGCTTCCTTTTTCATACCCAGCCAAAAGTATTGCTTCTTGACACAACAATGGTCTTCTGGTAACCTGGATGTCCAACATAAGGAACCTTATGCATCTCTGAAAATATCAGGTTATTAAACTCTTTATCATTCGACATAATGATTCTGCATTTATACATGAGTATCCCATCCTCTCTTAGTTCATATCCTACAAACTTCTGCTATGACATACCTTGCTATAAGGTCATACTTATATCCATATAGGGCATATCTGATTTGGAAACTTCCAAAATTTTGTTGTGCAAATATTCCTGGTACATGCTAATGGTCGTAGCATGCATCTCATGCACCCTTCTTCTAAGTGTGTTAGCCACCTTGTTCTCTTTTCCTCTGATATGCCTTATGTCGAAGTCATACTCAATGAGGAAATCTAACCATATTATTTGCCTGGCATTTAAACTTGACCGTCCAAACAATTACTTCAGACCACAATGGTCTATTCTTAGCTCAAATATTTTACCCATGAGATAATGTCACCACATCTTCAAAGCATGCACTATGGCTGCCAATTCCAAGTCATGTGTATCATAGAGCCTTTCATGCTCTTTCAACTTCCTTGATTCGTAGCATACCACTTGTCCATTCTGACTCAGGACGCCATAGAGTCCTTCCTTGCATGCATTCATGCACACAATGAAGTTTGTATCTGAATCCACAATTCTCAGAATTGGTGCACTTGTTAACAAGCTCTTCAAGTGCTGGAAACTCCTTGAACAATCTCAAGTCCATTCAAACCGTGCACCTTTCTTCTGCAAAGATGTAATTGGATGTGCAATCTATGAGAAACCTTCAATAAACCTTTTGTAGTAATCTGCTAATCCCATAAAGGATCTCACTTCTATGACATTTCTTGGTGTCGGCCATTCCTCGATGGCTTTTATCTTCGTTGGTTCCACAACTATTCCTTCTTCTGAAATAATATGACCCAAGTAATGAATCTGCCTCTAATAAAATGAACACTTGCTCAGCTTTGCATAAAGTTGATGCTCTCTCTGTCCCTGCAGTACCATCTTCAAGTGTTTCTCATGCTCTTCCTCAGACCTTGAGTAAACAAGAATGTCATCCAAAAATACGACGACGAACTTATCCAAGAACTCTCTAAAAACTCCATTCACCAAACTCATGAAGACAGTTGGTGCATTCGACAACCCAAATGGCACCACTGTAAAATCGTAAAGACCATAACTTGTTCTAAAGGCAGTCTTATTGATGTCTTCTTTCTTGATTCTCACTTGATGATATCCAGATCTTGGATCTATCTTGGAAAATATCCACGCTCATCTCAGCTGATCAAACGAGTCATCTATCCTTGGCAAAGGATACTTGTTCTTCATTGTTACCTTATTCAACTAACTAAAGTCGATACACAGTCTTAGCGTACCATCCTTCTTCTTCACGAATAAGACAGGCGCACCCCCATCCTTCTTCTTCACTTGGGTGTATATATCCCTTCCTCAAAAGCTCTTCAAGTTGCATCTGCAACTCCTTCAACTCTGGCATACTCTGGGTTATCATATGTGCGGTTATAACTATGTTTATTTTTATGGGTATTTCATGTATATGCTGCATGTATATGTTTACTGTTATTTTAGTGTGAATCTGTGTATTTATAGACGTATTTGTATGTTTATGTTTAATATATAATGCTTTTGCAAGAGTTATGTATGTGTATATTTTAATTGCATACAGTTCGAAAAATTTATGTGGCATAGCTTAGTTGGATACTGGGTATGTCACAATATGTTTCGTAGAGAGAACGAAAGAGTTGTCTGGTGTAGCATGGCCCAGCATGGATGGTTGGAGATGTTACAAAAATAACCATTATCTCACCCCGAGATACTTCTCACGGTCTTCCAACCTGACTCTTCAACAGTGAAACTCTAGATACAACCCCACAACGCCCTACAAGATTCTCTGGAAGATAAGGTAATAATTGTATTTTCCATACAATCTGACCCCCTTTCTGCTCACCAGAGCTTGCAACATGAATAATAATCATAATCCCCCCAAATTACATGAAGACCAACAATATATATTTCATTCCTTCCACTTGACACTTGTCACCTCCAAAAGAAACTTTAAGTCACTTGGTGACCTATTCCCTATCCTTGGGAAGTTAGGATAAAATAATAATATATCTGACATTACACTTTTCTTGAAAATATTATAAAATATTTCCTAAGACTTACTACTCACCCCCTCCTTTTCCATTTTCTATTGGAGTAGGCCCCCCATATATTTTCACCTAAGTCGGTCAGCGCACAACGATGTCATATTATATTAATATTCATGATTATATTTACATGGATAGGCACACTGGACTATCTACATCCAGGCTCACCAGCCTCATAATCACACATGCTCTCCAACCCCAAAACATAAATAGTCATATTTACATGTAACTGAGAGTCGTTCCCTCATTACCACACACTAACCCAAGTGCGCGTAACCAATGCAATTTACATGCTTACGCAGGTGCACGCAACACATAGAATATGCACACCTTGTCTTTGTTAACACTTCTTCATGCACTATTTTGATGCACACAACACCAAATCCAAGTGTCCTTGGCTCACTAGCCTAAATGTTCATTATATTTACACTTGGTACCAATCGTCTCATCATCCTATATGTAAAATTACAAAGGGTTCTGGATCAAGGATGCTACAATCCCCTCCCCCTTATTTATGCACTATCCTCAGTGCGTCATATACACATGTACATACAAAATTTAAAAAATATTCAAAAAGATAAGGATACTCTGCTCACATAGCATCCTCTCACTCCCAAGTTGCATCCTTAGGACCGTACCAGGTCCATTGGACCTTTACCAACACCATGGCTTGATTCTAGAGTTGATTAACTTTTTGATCTAATATACAAACCGATCGTACTTGAAATCTGCCTTCTAGCTCCACCTAAATCACATTCTAATCAATAACATGATAAGCATTAGGTACATGCTTATTAAGCAATGTCAAATGGAAAACATTATGAATGCATAAGTATGTGGGAAATGCAAGCATATAAGCAACATGACCAATCCTTTCAAGGATTTAAAATGGCCCACAATAGCACACCACTAACTTAGAGCACTTTCCCAACTTCAAGGTATTGTGTATGGCCTTCACTTTCAGAACCACATGATCACCCACTTCAAATTCCTTGTGGGTTCTGCCTTTATCTATGTAGATTTTATGTCTGTCTTGGGAAGATTTTAATTTTTTCCTGATCTTTACCATCTGCTCCTCCATTTCCCAGATTAAATCTAGCCCAACTACTATGTGGTCTTCTTGGTTATCCCAACTTACATGTGTGTTGAATTTTCTACCATAAAGTGCATCAAATGGGATCATCCTTAAAGATGTCTGATACTCATTTTTGTAAGAAAAATCTACCAAATGCAAGTTATTGTTTTCCCATTTCGATGGCTTATCCATCACATACATCCTCAACATGTCCTCAATCACCTGATTTAACCTCTCAGTCTGACCATCTGTCTCAGGGTGATATGTTGTGTTTAAATTCAGATTTGTTCTAAATCCCTTAAACAACCCTTTCCAAAAGTTTGAGGTGAACTTGGAATCTCCATCAGACACAATTTCCTTAAGAACATCATGTAACTTATCAACATCATGCATGTATATCTAAGCAATGTCGACTTCCTTGTATATTGACTTCACTCGAACAAAATGGGAAGATTTCATAAGCTTTTCCGCCACCACTATAATAGAATCATGTTTCTTAGAAATCCTAGGGAACTTAGTTATGAAGTCCATGGTCACAACTTCCCACTTTCACTCAGGAATGGGCAAAGGTTGCATCAAACTAGCTGGATATCTGTGCTCAGCCTTGAACTTCAGACATTTGAGACATATTGTAATAAAATACACAATATAATTTTTCATACCTGGCCAAAAGTATTTATTTTTTACTACAACAATTGTCTTTTGATAACGTAGATGTCTAGCATAAGGAACCTTACGCATCTCTAACAAAATTAGGCTCTTCAACTCTTGATCATATGACACATAGACTATGTATCTATACATGAGGATCCCATCCTCTCTCAACTCATAGCCTTCAAAATTTTGTTGTGGCATACCTTGTTGTAATGTCACACTTATATCCATATAGAACATATCTGATTTGGAAACTTCCAAAATTATGTCGCACAAATATGTCTAGTACATGCTAATGGTTGTAGCATGCATCTCATGCATCCTCTTGCTGACTGTGTCAACCACCTTTTTCTATTTTCCTCTGATATGATTTATGTCAAAGTCATATTCACTGAGGAACTCTAACCACCTGCTTTGTTTGGCATTCAAAATTGGTTTTCCAAACAAATACTTCAGACCACAATGGTATGTTCTTGGCTTAAATCTCTTACCCATGAGATAATTTAGCCACATATTCAAATCATGCACTATGGCTGTTAATTCCAATTCATGCATGCCATAGAGCCTTTCATACTCCTTCAACTTCCTTGGCTTGTAGCATACCACATGTCCATTATGACTCAGGACTCCACCAAGTCCTTCCTTCCATGCATCCATGCACACAACAAAGTCTTTATCTGGATCAACAATTATTAAAATCAACGCACTTGTTAACAAACTCTTCAAGTGCTTAAAACGACTTGTGAAATTTGGAGTCCATTCAAATCACGCACCTTTCTCTGCAGGGATGTGATCAGATGCACAATCTATGAAAATCCTTCAATAAACCTTTTGTAGTACCCTACCATTCCCATAAAGGATCTCACTTCTATGACATTTCTTAGTTTTGGCCATTTCTCAATGGGTTTTATCTTCACTAGGTCCACAACTATTCCTTCCTCTAAAATAATATGACCTAAGTAATGAATATATCGCTAATAAAATGAACACTTGCTCAACTTTGCATAAATTTGATGCTCCCTCAACACCTCTAACACCATCCTCAAGTGATGCTCGTGCTCTTCCTCAGACTTCGAGTAAATAAGAATGTCATCCAAAAATACATTGACAAAATTATCTAAATACTCTCTGAAAACTCCATTCATCAAACACATGAAGATATTGGGAGCATTCGAAAACCCAAATAACACCATTGTAAACTCGTAATGACCATACCTTGTTCTGAAGAAAGTCTTACTAATGTCTTCCTCTTTTATTCTTACATGGTGATATCTAGATCTGAGATCTATCTTGGAAAATATCCTTGTTCCTCTTAGTTGATCAAACAGATCATCTCTCCTTGGAAAAGGATACTTGTTCTTCATTGTTACCTTGTTAAACTACCTGAAGTCGATACAAAGTCTTAGCATACCATCCTTCTTCTTCATGAACAAAATTGGTGCATCCCAAGGTGACACACTTGGACGTATATATCCCTTCTTCATAAGCTCTTCAAGTTGCATTTTCCACTCCTTCAATTCTGGCATACTCATCCTATAAGGAGTCTTGAAAACAGGTACTTCTCTCGACATTTGATTTATAGAGAAATCAATATATCTTTTCAGAGGAAATCCTGGTATCTCTATAAAGACATCCTCATACTCTTTCAATACTATGTAGTCTTCCACACTTGGCACTTTATCCTTAGGTGCCTCTTCCATGTGTGTTGTGAATACTTGACATCCTTTCCTGTATCTTTTCTTCAACTACAACGCTGAAACTTCCCTGATAGTCATAGCTCTTGGAATGCCTTGGAATTTTCTCAAATTTCCTTGCTCATCCAGGCAAGTAAATGCCTTATTATAACAATCCAAGACAGCGTGGTGCTCGTCCAACCAATCCATACCAATGAGGCAATCATACGAGCCCAAAGGTATAATATTCAACTCAACTATAGTGCGCAGTCCATTCATTTCCATTGGATATGCCTTAACCATCTCATTAATTTTCCTCTTTGCTCCTGTAGCTAACTGCGCCAACCAAGATTTTCCAATCTTGCTTCTCAACAAATGGAATCTTTCCACCATCTTAGGATCTAGATAACAATGACTAGCTCTTGAATCTATTAAAATAGCAATAGGTTGGTCGTTAATCCTACCTTCCACCTCGATCATGTGCAGTTGGAACTCAACTTGCTTGTTATCCAGCGCGGCGTAAATCCTTGGCACATTTCTACCCATGTCTTCCACTGTCGCCGCTTGTTGTACATTGTGTGCAGTCCTCGCTTTATCACCTCTTTGAGGGCAATCTTTGTGCATATGATTTTTTCCACAACCCCAACATTGCATAGGTTTTTGCCATGAATTTTGTCCTACTGTCTCCGACATTATGGACTCCTGAAGGCTTGACTGTCCTTGTGTAGTGTTTATGAGAAACGTTGGCTTAGCCCCTTTCTTCCTCTGTTCTGCCTTGCTGTTCATCTTGTCTTCCCAAGCCTTTTGGAAATTCGGCCTTCCCTTTTGTTGCTCATAAAGACACTTAGTGTCCCTTATGGTCTCTTCCAACATCTTAGGGTCATCATACTGTATCTTGTCACTGATAAATGAGGGTAGCCCACTTAAGTACCTTTGAATCTTCACTTGTTCATCCCTGATAAAAGGTACATATTTCAACAATTCTAAAAATCTTCTTTCATATTCGTCTATCATCATGCTCCCCAGCTTGAGTTCTAAAAACTCTTTCATTTTCCTATCATAGTACCGCTTGGTTATGTATTTTTTTTGGAAATACCTCTTGAACTCTCTCTGAGTCACTTTCTTCTCATCAATGTGTTGTACTTGCACATACTAATCCCACCACATCGATGCCTTTCCTTTTAACTAATAGATAGGAATTCTTCCTTCTGCCTGTGCAAAATAATTATGCAACTGGAAATACTTTCTCATACCCAGCAACCAAGTCTCTGCATCTTCATCCTTTTTGTGCTCACCATCAAAGGTAGGAGGCCTGATCTTATTCATTTCCCCCTGTAGCTCGTCCACCCTCGTCCTTCTCTTATGCTTTCTGACAGGAGATGGACTTGAACTACTGTGCGCTTTCCTAAAAGAATACTTACCAGCACTTCTCTCTTTTCTTTTCTCATCATGAGACATGCGACTTCTTGATCTACTCAACTCGGACTCCTTATCCATCTTTTCTATTTATGTCCAAGCTTTGCATCAATTTGACATTGAAGTCATCTTGGTGAACCTTGGCTCTCATAAGCCTTTCGCTATCAGCTTTATAGCTCTGGACATCTTTCTGCAATACTTATATAATTTCTACCAAGTTTATGCGCTCCTCTTTGGATTTTGTACCATCAGCACCCAAGCTGACATACAAATCTCCAAATTCATCATCACGACTATAAGTTCTCTACGCATCTTCCATTTGCGCGTCTCCCACTGAGTCCCGTTACCACCTTACACCTACTCTGAATCAACCAAACTGTAACAACCCCAACATATTACTAGGACATGCTACTCCAACAATCTCACTGCACGGTTTCTACTTTAAACACAATCACGCAGTTTCAATTGAAGTAATGCACTCAGCCCAAGCTTGAGTCTGCCACATAACTTATAACAATGGAAGCAATATTCTCTTTTTAATACAACCTTAAGCAACGGAATTAAATCAAACATTGCGCACAACACCATACTGACCACACAGTACAACTGTGCACACAACCACTTGGGCAACAAGCACTACTTCTGTTATTATTGTGCGCGAGGTCTACATCCTTCACCGCACACACACAAATTCCAACCTCTTGATGCACATAGGCTATGATCCAGCGCACCCGACCACTCAATCCTCTTCTTGACGATTCGTAACCAAAATCACAAGGTTAAACTTAACAGATGAGTTTACCATCAACTAACATACTCATGCACAACTACAAGTAAAGGCTAAAAACACCATATTTACATGAGCAAGCAGTAAATAACAAAATAACGGCAAATACTTATATGCAACAACTTACAAGAATTAACCCATGTCATATGTAGACAAAAATGCACGCAGTAACCAAGACAAGCACATAAGGAACACTTAT
>CBVK0105628224.1:8910-56060 GCA_900067695.1 Picea abies
GGTTGCATTGGATTCCCTTTTCTCTAGGAGTTGTTACAACAAGGTGAAACGGAAAATCCACCTAGCTCCTATTTTTTGGATCTTGTCTATTGTGATAAATTCCTTTTGAAACAGGTCAAGTTGCTTGATCTGGTGATAAAACATATGTCCCTCATGTCCAAATACCTCCTAGGAAACCATTTGAACCCCCTCGAATGGGTGGAAACCCTCCTACAACTTGGATTTACCATATTGTTAGAGTTTGCAGCGTAATTTTAGGATTCACTGCAAACTTTCATGTAGGTGATTTTCTCAACTTTTCTCCCAAACAGAGAACTGGGTCAGGCTGATTTTTAGTCAGCAAGTCAATGATATTATGATTCATTTTCTAAGAATATTTTATAAGAACCCAGATCAGAGTTTAAGAGTTATTATAAAAATACGACTATGTTGTGTACTAATTTGTTGCAGACTATTTTAATTTTAGCAATTTGCAGCGCTTCTACAGGATCTGCTGCGAACATTCTTGTAGGTCTACATTTATCTTCAAAACATATCATGTGTAGCCAAAACTGTGAAAGAAACCTTAAAAACCTTTTTTAATGCCTTCTACAACCTCATGGTGTCCTCTCTTCCTCTTTTCTCAACTTTTCTCCCAAACAAAGAACAGGTTAGGTTGATTTTTAGTCAACAAGTCAACAATATTATGATTCATTTTCTAAAAACATTTTAGAAGAACACAGATCAGATTTTAAGAGTTATTATAAAAATATGAATATGTTTTGTTCTAATTTACTGCAAACTATTTTAATTTTAGCAGTTCGCAGCGCTTCTACACTATCTGCTGTGAACATTCCTGTAGGTGTCATTTTGTCTTCAAAACATATTAGTTGCAGCCAAAACTATGCAAGAAACCTTAAAAACCTTTTTTACTTCCAGCTACAACCTCATGGTGTCCTCTCTGCCTCTTTTCGCAACAACACAAAATGGTTTGCAACGCAGTGAGTTCGTAGCAGAGTTTAAAATTTGTAGCAGCAAGCCTTTAGTCTAGGTTTTATATCATGAGGATTTCAATTTGTAGAGGGATTGAGAGGGTTAATATTACAATGATAAGATGCTTCTCGGGACCGAACATAGGTGAAATTAAAAAGTGTTTTTCATGCTAGGAAAATAGGGGGTTTGCAACACAGTGAATTCGCAATGCACTGAGTTTGCAGTAGATGAGGATTGATGACTATAAGGAAAGTATGCAATAGATATTTTTGACATGAAAACAAGAAACTTAGGTATGCATAAGTTTTAAGATACAAGGATTGTATAAGCTTACTAATTAAAAGGATTTTTCATCGCAAATGATATGAAACAGTTGGCAGCGCCAGGATTCTACATCAACAATTAGTCTACAATGATTTTTTTGCAAAAGGAAATCATATAGATTATAATTGAAAACTATACTAATCATATAAATATTTGATGTATGATTTATTTTTAAATTGTTGCGAACTTTTAGGAGAGTCTCTTGACTACTGAACATTCCATGTGTTAAACTCTGGATCCATGGCGGATGGCATGATCCTTGTGATCTGCCAAGAACATTGCAGTTTCATTTCCTTATCCATTGGGATATGGACTATTATTGTTTATCTACTGCAAACCAAGAAACTAAAAGAAACAAAATTGATCTTATGATGAGTGTATTCTCCCACTTCTAACTTGATCTCTGAGATGCTTGATCAAGTGAAATAAAAAATACAGTGAAACCATGCAAGAAGATCATCTACTTATTGAATTCCTTGCATAACCCTACTTAATGGAAATTCAAATTGAAAATTAAATCCAATCTGAAAATTCATCCACTTTGAAGAACCAATTCCACTGACTGATTCTAGGTAACTCATAAAGGTCTCTTTCTTTGATGTTTCCAACAGAAATTCAAAAGGATCTTCAAGAATATGTGTGAATACCACTTTTTGATCAATAAAAAAGAAAGGACAACATGTGTCTATAGTGTCTTCCTATTCAAAAGTATAGAGTAACATACAAGCTTCTTTCTTCACTATATCCTTTTCGTCAAATGTTGATGGTTATTGTTCTAAGTTTTCAAATGCAAGATCATTCTAATAAAAAATGGAAACGATATGATTATTTTCCCTATCATGCATTTCAACCTAAATAAAATTCTTCATATAGAGAACCATAGGATCACTAAGAACATGGAAATATTATTGTTGACTTATAATTGTATCATTATGTTCCAAAAAACTTGTGTGATTTTGCAACTCAACTCTCTCTGCTCTATAATGAACTTCAAATTTTTCTTTCAAAATATTAAAGGAATAAAATCATAAGGGAAATGACTTACCTCCAACTAAGTCACAAGTTTCCCTATGATAGAGGTCATAACTATCATAAATGGGTTGAATTATTTCATAAGACTGTTGAAAATAATCATTTTATGGATGAAAGGATTTTGTTGATGTTTTTCGGAAATCATTCTCATCATATTCATTGTACTCATCATATACAGGTAAACCAAAGTCTTCTTTAAGATCATAAATAAGAAAATTAGAGACAACAACTTGCTCCTCAACATGCTTCTCTTCTAACTCCTTCTCATGGCATCCTTCTTGTTCATGTTCATTGTCAGCTTTGTATGCATTCCCCTCCTCATCCTTAACTTGATCAGAAAATTTTCCACAGGTTCTAATATTATCCTCAACCTATTGAGCATCATTGAACATTTATTGCAAGGTGACAAACCTCCTTTCTAGGAGAAGGAGAGATAAATCTAGATAAAGAGATATTATATAACACAGTCTAGTACTAGTTTCAGGAGGTCATATATATAAAGGCATGTTGCAATAAAAACTATAAAATATCCTATTGAAAATAGCAAGAGCTTCATCCTCCCCTCTTTTCAAATCATAAAACTCAACTAAGTATTAGTCAAGAGATTTTTTCTCTCCTCAATACCTTGAAAATGCACCAAATAACTTAGCCCACGAACCAATGGAACCAACCTCTAGATTTTTAAACCACAAAGCAACATGTCCAACCAAATATTTGGTAAATAACCTCATAAAAACATCCTCATGCATGATATCCAAATTGTCAATGAAATTCTGAAAAGCTCCAAAATGATTCTCATCTACAATATGATATTCTCCAACAAAAAGAGGAATATATTCTAAAAACTTGGGAGGGTAAGGATGAAGAGTAGATGGCAATTTTAAGGTTTTAAACATTTTTTTCTCTTTTTCTGGACTGAACATCAATAGGTTGAAAGAGAAGTTCAATGGATTGATTTCAAATTCCAACATTGGTGGTAGAAGATGGTACTATGATTAGAGAAGGTGGTGAATCAATTGTGTCATTCACATGGTTATAGGGATGATCATGTTCAGGAAGCATTTGAATACAAACATTGTTCTCATATGTTTCAGATGAAGTTATAGGGTCAACATCATCTATGTAATAATAATGCATACCTTCTTATTTTAAAGAGGGATATACAGTAGTAGGCTTATGGTCATCAGAGTAAAAAAATAAAAGGATGACTCTCCTGATATATAAAGGAAAGGACAAGAAATACCTGATAAAAAATAATGTGAGCTCTTGAAGAAAACTTATATCTTGATATTTGGACTTCCTTTTTCTTCCTTCCATTTTTTGTTTGAGCTCATTCCTCAGTGGAGTTTTGTAACTTGATTTGAATCACCGACAATTTATTCAAATGTGTGGAGTCACCATGGTGAAAAATTGTAGTTTGTTATGTCACCAATACTTGCTCACCATCAAGAAGTGGTAGTAATCTTTATTGTACAACTGAGGGAAGATCTTCAACTTCGTCCCAGGAAATGGTGCCAAAAATGTTATCACTAGAAGAAACACCTAGACTGTTGTAGGTGTAATACTAATGCCCATCATAATTTGAATAATTAAATCAATTTTATGGTTGGTGGATCAACAATAAAGAGAAAGAAAGAGGGAAACATACTGTCTACAAAGACATTTCATTGGGCATGGAGTCAAAAACGCCCTACGGATCAAAGGAAATAAAGTTGCATACAAGAAAAAAGGGCTATGTAATGATGAATAGATGAATGAATCATATGAAACTAAAAAGAATATTCATCAAATAGTTATCCTCTCTGCAAAATGAATTAAAAGAATACGTGAACAAAAATCATGAAAGGAGGCAATCACTACAAATCTTTTGTAGCTCATGAATTATCCTACCCATGGACAACCATTGATATTTAATACCTGCAATATATTCTAGAAAGAGGATGAAAAAATAAATAAATAAAATAATACAATTTGATAAAAAGCTCTCATGAATCTTTAATGGCAGAAAATGTGATTACAAATAGGCCCTCAAGCTTACAAATAAGAAACTAAACTGCTCCTCAAGCTCTCTCCTCTCTTGAATCATGAACTAAACCCCTTCATCAACAAAAAAACTTATATCTGTAGTGTATCATTCCTTTATAATCTAAAGAGGTTGAATCCCAATTGGTTTCATTAGATTCCCTTTCCTCTAGGAGTTGTTACAACAAGGTGAAACATAAAATCCACCTAGCTCCTATTCTTTTGGATCTAGTCTAATGTGATAATTCATTTTGAAACAGGTCATGATGCTTGATATGGTGATAGAACACATGTCCCTCATGTCCAAATACTTCCTATGAAACCATTTGAACACCCTCTAACAATTAACAACCCTCCTACAACTCGGATTTATCAGACTCTTAGAGTTTGCAGCGCAATTTCAGGATTCACTGCAAACTTTCCTGTAGGTGATTTTCTCAACTTTTCTCCCAAACGACGAACTCAGTCGGGCTTATTTTTGGTCAGAAAGTCAACGATATTATGATTCACTTCCAAAAAACATTTTAGAAGAACCCAAATCAAAATTTAAGAGTTATGATAAAAATATGACTCTAATGTGTACTAATTTGTTGCAGACTGTTTTAATTTTAGAAGTTCGCAATGCCTCCCTAGGATGCACTGCTAACTTTCCTGTAGGTGTCATTTTGTATTAAAAACAAATCATTTATGGCCAAATTTGTGCAAGAATCCTTTAAAACCTTTGTTAATTCCTACTACAACCTTAGGGTGTCCTCTCTACTTCTTTTCACAGTAGCACAAAATGGTTTGCAACGGAGTGAGTTCGTAGCAAAGTTTAAAATTTGTAGCAGCAAGACTTTAGGCTAGGTTTTAGATCAGAGGATTTCAATTTGTAGAGGGATGGAGAGGGTTAATATTACAATGAGAATAGGCTTCTTAGGACCGAATAGAAGTGAAATTAACTAGAGTTTTCCATGCGAGGAAAACAGGGGGTTTGTAGCATAGTGAATTCGCAATGCACTGAATTTGTAGTAGATGAAGATTGATGACTCTAAGGAAGGATGCAATTGATATTTTTGACATGAAAATAAGAAACTTGGGTCTACATAATATTTAACATACATGGACTGTAAAATTTGACCACGTAAAAGGAGTTTGCAGCACAAATGATATGAAACAGTTGGGAGCGCCAAGAGTCTACAACGCTTTCTTTGCAAAAGGAAATGAAGATGGAAAATTAAAAACTATCCTTTTGAAAATGATCCTTTATAGTTGTTTGATGATGTGATGGAACTGAAAGCTATATTTCATCATTAGAGACTTTTACAAAATAATAATCATAAAAATATTTGACACATGCTTTATTTTTGAATTTCTACGAACTTTTAGGAGAGTCTATTGACTCTTGAACATTCCATGTGTTAACAGGTCCAACTATTAGCCTGAAATGAAACATATTTCATGGTGCCAAAGTGCACACTTCCAACATTATTACAACTAAAAGAGAAGAGAAAACAACAACAATTTTTTTTCACAACAAATACTTTAAATCTAAATACTGTACAAGTTCCCTTGGACTAGAGTAACATCCCTCTATCAAGTGTGGGAAATGTAGGTATTCAAGAATGCACCATTCACCTACCCTGGTCGAAGGATACCATCTAGTTGCACAATTTTGACTACACGAGACTATCGAATTTCAACAACTAGGAATGGACCTAACCAATGCATGCACAACTTGTAGGGATGTCTATGATAATGGGTGTCATAGAGGAGTACCTTATACCCTTGCACAAACCTCTTGGATTTAATGTGTCTATCATGCCAACATTTCTTCCTATATTTTTCCATTGATTGATGAAAATCAACTAAAAAACTTGCTTCCTCAAGTTCCTACAAGTCTACAATCCTTTGTGCAACTAATTCATCCTTTGTCATATGAGTAGCGTAAGATATATAGAGACTAGGGATGATAAAATCTATAGGTAGAAGAACTTATTTACCATAGACCAACTGAAATGGGGTATACTTATGTAGTTTCTTTGTAGCGGTACTATAATCCCATAATATTGTTGGAACTTGATCTTCCTAGTCCTCCCTGTTTGCGCAACACACCTTTGTCAGTCCTCTCTCCAAAATATTGTTGAATTCATCCATTATTGCATTATCTTGTGGATGATAAGGAATTATTTTATGGTGTTGAATAATAAATTATGTCATCGATGTTTCAATTTTTCTACTAATAAAGTGACTACCTTGATCACTGGTCAGGCTTATAGGACATCCAAACTACTCAATAATGTTCCCAAATATAAATCTAGCCATTGTATATGCTAAACAATTTTGAACTACCTCTGCTTCAGCCCATTGCATGAGATAATTTGTTGTGGTGATGATATATCAAGCCTTTGAATGCTTGGAGGGCGGATTAATCGGTCCAATAAAGTCCAAAACCCACTTCTCAAATTCCTGTAGTTGCCTAACTGACTAAAGAGGTAATTTGGCTCAGTGTGATGGCTTTCCTACTCATTGAAAATGTTGCAAGATCTATCATAAGATTTAGAATATTTGAACAATGTTGGCCACCATAACCTGGCTTGAAGCACCTTCTATGTTGTAGAGTTATCTCCAAAATGTCCTCCCACAAACCCATTATGGAATTCCCATAGGATATATGGCCTCTCCTGAGTTAGGACACACCTTATGAGAATGTTATTGAATCCCATCTTATAAAGTTATCCAAAAATTAATTGGTAGTCTTCTTCTTGGACCACCAGGTGTTGCTTCTGAGTTGTGGAATAATTTTCTAGACAGACCCCCAAGCTAAGGAAGGAAACAATGTCTTCAAGGCACTTTGGGATGGCTTCGATCCTAAATGGGTTTGCATCAAGGTGTTGATCATCCACTACTCCTCCACCTTCTCCTTATTCCAGTCTTGATAGATGATCCATACCTACATTACATCTTCCGGGATTGACAATTACTTCGAATGAAAATTCCTAAAAGCAGAAGAGCCACCTACAAATTATTCTCTCAAGGACCAACTTATTGACTAGATACTTCAATGTAGAATGGTCAATAAAAATATTAAAATGAGAACTTAGCAAGTAGTGTCTAAATTTTTTCAATGCATAAATCATAGCTAGACCTTCCCTTTCGGTTGTTGTGTAGTTTCATTCAGCTTGAGAGAGTTTTGTACTAGAAAAGTAGACAAGGTGATCCATATTCCCTTCTCTTGGTTGCATTAAAATGGCTCCTAGGACAATACCTCATGCGTTCACTTGTACGGGGAATTCAAATTCCTAGTTGGGGTATACAAGAATGGGTGTAGTACTTTGAGGATATCAAACACTTTTTCACATTCATATGTCCACTGGAATGCTTCAGACTTCTTCAATAATTTTTCCACTTTAGAGGTAATACTTGCATATCTTCTGATAAACCTATGGTAGTATCATGTATGTCCAAGCAACTCGCAAAACTATTTATCACTTATAGGTGGCGACATGTTCATGATAATAATGAATTTTGTTGGTTTCACCAGGACTCCCTCTCGAAAAACAATGTGGCCTGGAAGGTGTTTGTGCAGTACGTAGAAAATACATTTCCTCGGGTTCAAATATATTTGTAAATCCCAACATCTATTAAAGGTCAATCGTAATAGCCCTATATGCTCCTTCAACAAATTGTATGCAATCCATTCATCCATATAGACTTCTAGTAATTTGTGTATGAAGTCATGAAATGTTTCTATAACAATCTTAGAGAAGATTGTAGGGGCATTATTTAAGCCAAAGGGCATGACATTGTATATGAATAACCCCCATTCAGTTATGAATGTGGTCTTCTTCTTGTCTTCTTCTGAAATTTGGACTTGGTGATACCACTGGGATTGATCTTGGTTTACAAACATTAGTAAACAACATCTCCCAAAGTTTTTGAAGGACCAAGTGAAGCTCCGAGAACTTACTAGTGAAGGAGAAATCTATGCAAAATTTGTATTTTAAGTTTTTCCAACAACTTGTTTGTCTTCTAATCTCTTCGTGTATGTACCAGGATTTCAGAATCTTCACTAACGAGTGAAAAAATAGTTGAACCCATAGTCGAAACAGTACTTTTGCAACTTGCCATGGTTTTACACAGTGCTCCACATGCCTTCTGGGATCAGAATTCCCATCAAATAGTTGTGTACCATGAAAATCCATGTTCATATATTTTGTCAGTTGATCACTACTAAGTAATCATCATCGAATGGATCTCCTTGAATCCTCCCAATCCAAGAGTAATGTTCTATGAGTGGACCACCATCTAGTTGACGTATCATTCAAAGCTATATCAAATAATGAGATTCTTTGATGTGGCGCAACTTTTCCATCTATGTCAGTGAGAAAGTGGTTCAAATATGAAGTACCATCATACATTGGGTGATTCCTTACCTCAGTTCCAATCCATCTCATTTCCCTAATAGTTTCTCAATGTCTTGAGAATATTTCATATGAACCTTTCTTCCAGCTATCAAAATCCAGTTCTAAGTCCTCATTGGCTGATTGTATACTCCTACAACTTATAGATACATCTATAGTAGAGTTAATATAATACAGCCTCATTCTAGTTATTATGGTGTATAATTGGTCAAGATATTTTGACTCCATATTATTATCCACTAGTTTCATATATCTATGCCCCAAGTATGGATCTAAGGGTTGAACTACCTTTATTGAATCCCCCTCAAATGTCATAGTGTCCTTCTTTAAGTCAATGACAACGTAATTTTCATAGGCCTACTCAATTCCTAATAAGGAAGGGTAGCGATCTTTGTCTCTGATGATCTCAATCACTTCGAAATCAACTATCGTTTTAATTCCTACAACATCTACCTCCACATCTTCCAACCTTTGTACCGGAAAAAAATGCAATATTGTTTTCCCATTCTCAACTAGATGGGGAAATACACTAACTGAGGCTTCCATAGAGCCTCCCAAGCCTTTTTGGGTAAGATGTTGACATCTGGGCCAAAGTCTAGCATGAAATATTTAATTTCAAAGTCCTCTAACTGGGCTTCCAACCTAAATTATTTTCCAGTTTGCACCTTCCTTATTTGTACTCTTTGTGTATTCTTCTCAGGGAGGTTGGTGGTTATGATGGCTTACAGAGTTCCCTCATCTCCCAAGACTAGGTACAGGGTATTCTGCAACTTCTCAGTAATTTGGTCGTCTCCTAGGATCTCAAAAAATAAGTGAAACCATAGGTCAATTACATTTTAGTATTGCTCAGGATGTCTTCTCGAGTTTTCAGGATTCCTCAGTGCGGGTGGTGATGCAGGTTCTTGAGAAATATTGGGATGGAGAATGCATTTAGGAGGGTTTTTCATTATTTCTAGAGCAGAGACATTTGTAAACAATTTTATTTCCTATTTCAAAAAAAAAAATATTTTAAAGGATCATACATGTCATCCTTATGGGATGCTCTCTGAATCTCAGGATGATTGTCTACATCTACCCCAGTTTTTTCTCCTCTATGAGTGATGATGTTGACTTTGGGTACCTTCCCTTCAACTTCCCTCCTACCTTATGATGCTAATAAGTTAGATCCTCTTTGACGAACCTGGTCCTCCTACTTCGTAATCATATCATGGCACTCGTTAGTGGCATGAACGTTAGTTTTTCAGTGTGAGCACCAAGGTTGTATCGGGTGAAGGAAATATCTAGCTATATGTCCTTGTTTATCACAATTGTAACACCATCTTGATCCTCTTCCTCCATTCCTCCCTCCTCTAAATCCACCTCCACCCCCACTCCCCCAAACGCTTTCGGGGCCTTGGGATGTTTAGTTTACCTTGTATCATGTGTTGTAGACCCACATAATTCACAATGTATTGTATTAGGCACATATGTGTACTTATGAAGGATAGGACAGTGCCTTGGTGCATGCCCGTGAGTCTAAAATATTTCACATTATTCATTTGTATGGGTTTCCTGGGTGCTTGGAAAAGCTTGGTACTAAATTGGTGCATGAAAAAGTGGAGTTGCATATACTTTCACAGCCCCTTCTATTAGTATTGTAGGAGGGGGTACCATCAAGTTATGGTGAGGTCCCATTCCCCTTATCTGTGGACACTCTTTTTCTATATTCTCCTATGTATAACATCTTGTACACCATACCTGGGGTCGTCCTGGTCTTCGTAGAGTTAATTCATGTTTCTTCTCTGTGAGTGTCGATATTTTTCCCTGAAGTTGCGACATGTTCGGGTCTATCGGAGGTACTTTTACCCTCAAAATCCCTTGGTATTCTTCCATGGATTCAATCTTCATGGATTGTTCTAGAGCATATGTCAGGGTGGCTATACTTTGTTGCACCAGGGGGATTCATGTCAAGGGTATAAGCCCTTGAATATACCAGTGTCTTTGATGGTCTTCATGAATTGGGTGCGCTAATATCCCAATATCATCCTTTAACTTCTTACTATACTCCCATGTAGAATCACCTTCTCTCTATTGAATCTCCCACAACTCAGAGAGAGATTGGTGCTCTGAATGAGGTAGCTTAAATTAGATGATGAATTTCTGATGCACCTAGTCAAGGGTGAAGAATTTTTCTTGCACCCTAGGCTCAATAGATTTCATGTACCACTTGAGGGAGTGACCCCTCAAAGTAGTATGAAATTATACTGACTTGTTCACATTTGGAGTCCCTATGGATGTCCATATGGCCTCACATAGAAACCAATGTTGTTCTACATTCTTGTCCCCTTTACCCTAGAATTCTGGGTATCGGTAGATCAAGCCTCCTGTGTTCCCAACCATTGTTGGTGTTAATGTCACTACCAAAATGAATCCTAATGGTCCTGGTTGCAATTTTCTAAGTGACCCTAATATCCTTCCACTTCTCCTAGTTGTGGGTTTTTAAGAATTGATTGAGTTTGATGGAATAGAAAGTGCATGAGTATGCAATAAAAAAGTTACCAACGATGTAGAGAGTGTTTGGGGGATGGACGACTCAAGGTTGGTTCCACTTACTTCTAGACGGGTTTGTTTTATCTGGGGGGTCTCTTTCTCTTACTTTGGAGTGGTCTTCTCAGCCTCCTTCCTGATTCATCTTGAGATCGAGACTGAATATTCTTCGTCTCTCGTAATATCTAGAACTTCTTCATCTTCTCCTAGTTCTATGCTCTCCTCTTCCCATCCACCCATCTGGGGACTTCTTTCTCTCCATGATTCTATTTTATGCAATCTTAGACTGGAAAATATTTCTTGTGTTTGCAACCTCCTTAACTCTTTTTCCTTTCTTTCATGCATTTCTCCTGGTCCGCTCTATTTTTTCAACACCTCAAACTATTTTACAACTTTTGTCACATTTTTGCGCCACCATTTTTCAACTATGGCGACTCTCCTGAAGTCTCGATTACCTCTTGCGCTCTTCTCTTGTCGATCCCCCATTTTTCAAAGAACTTTTTCTCTCTATTAGGTCATTCACCTTCCCCAAGATCGACTCACCCTGAGTGCATGGGTTTTGGCTTCCATTTCATGCGAGGGAACACTTAGCATCCCCTCTTCCACCAAGAAGACTTTTATCCACAAGGGGATTTCCCCCAACAATTTTCCACGCTCCCCTTTCTTGAATATCGCTTATGCTCGTGGAAAATATTGGTGATTCTTCCCTGCAAAATCTATGATATAGCCTTCCAAAGACGTGTTGACCCAAAAATCCACTACTCGAGTAATTTGGTGATCCAATTGATGAAGATTTGCTAGCTTCTTTGTATTCTAAATACATACTTCTTTGAAAATTTATTTGAACTCTAGTTCTTCCTATAATTTATCTACCCAATGAAACAACTTTATTGGGAATT
The DNA here is from genome assembly GCA_900067695.1 of Picea abies. Lineage (NCBI taxonomy): Eukaryota > Viridiplantae > Streptophyta > Pinopsida > Pinales > Pinaceae > Picea > Picea abies. The sequence continues at coordinate 21,089 of CBVK0105628224.1, forward strand.
ATACCCAAAATATATCATATTGATAGATTGATATTTCCGAATAGAAGATGGAATCATTTGCATCTTCCCAATTCAAATTTCATAGCTCTCCTTCCTTCCATATGAATGCATCAAATTTGCATTCCCATCATTGTCAAACATCATATATGTGGATCCAAGGAAGCATCCTCCTTACAGGTTTCCTTTTAAAACCAAGGTCCCAACAAGAAAACCATTTTCTTAGTGCACAATTGATCAGACTAGGGTCCTTCTCATATTACCAACAAAAGAGTATCGATGTAGTCTAGTGCGATGGAATTTTCATCTTCCTGAAAGGTAAGAAGTCTCACCTAAAGTGTGACGAAGACATAATGAATTAGGGAAGTGTAGGGAGAACGCTTGCTCAAATCTTTGAATTATCCATATTACTACCACTCTTGTGCAAGAGAAATTAAATATATCAAATTCCTCAACACCTCATAACCCAATGCATCAGAATGGAGTTTCACAATTCATCATAAAGAACACAGAAACATCATACATAAAAGACAGAACATCATATCATTCTAATAACATAGGAATCATTAATAACATTGGTCTTTTCTTTAGATTTCACTTATGCTAACATTCTATTATATTATAGGTCTTAATCCAAATACATGTGCAGATTACATAAAAAATATTCATACTTGATATGACCAACAAGTTCTTATTAAAATAGTACCAGACCATCTAGGATTTCCATTACTAACTCTACAGTAATACGAGACTAGTTCTCCTTACAATTCATACCTAGCTCAGAACTCTATTCTTAATTTTCTTACTTTCCTCACCCTCTCGATTACAATCCTTGGTTTCCATATCCTCTCTTGATTCCAATACAATTCCTTGCTTTCTCTATTGAGAACCTGTGAGTTCTCTTCTCTTCTTGATTTCATTTCAAATGTTCCCAAAACTAAATGTACATAGGCATCCAACCATTTTTTGTTCCAACACCTTTTTGTTGCGTTCTCTTTCACTTAGTCTTCTTTCCCTTATTTTTCTTATTTTTATGACTCTGTCGTAGCTTGAAAAACTTATATACCTCGAAAATAAGGATATATCTCAAAATTAAGGGTCCAACACTAACTTGAAGAAGCCAAAAGGATAGAAGAACTATTAAAGAATCAGGTAAATGAAAAAGAAGAATCATGCCATAAGTTGGAAGAAAAAGTTTTTGATCTAGGAAGGAAAGAAGAGAATTCAAACAAGTTCATGAATATCTCAATAATATTGGATGAAATATTGGATAGTCAAATATCACCAAATTAAAAATCCAGTCTTGGATATAACAAAGAAGCAACACACTCTGAGGCTAGCACTTATAAGAAGCATGATGTTTGTCCTTCATTTTCAAAGGGTGAAAGTAAATATGAAATTCAAGAACATGCAAAAAGAAAGGAAACCTTCAAAAGAATAGAGCAAGGAAGACACCAAGAATCCATTCCTACACCTCAAAAAAAATTTAGAAGAGAGATACCTTCAAGGTTGACACAAAAGAAAAGGTATGAAAATGTTTTCAATGGTCACTGTTTCTCATGTAATGAATATGGTCACAAAGGTTTGGATTGTATAAATTATGCAAGGAAAGATGTTGGAAGTTTCAATAACATCTTAAGATTTTGATTATGTAATATTGTGGGACACAATGTTGTGCATTGTCACACCATGAGATGTTACAGCTGCAGTGGGTTTGGCCACAAATCCCAAGATTGTTGGAATTCAAGTAGACAGTCAATGAGGAATGATTCATATGATATGGAAAGAAGAGCATGGAAGAAAGAAAATGCTAAAATAATGGAAGATAAAGAACAAGTGTTGAGAAGAAAGGACACTCTCATAAGTGTATGAAGAAGACTGAACAACTAGACATGAATGAAGGCATAAAGAATGAGGAAAGCTTAATATTTTATGAGGCATATGTGGGCTCCTGTGGGAAGAATCACATACATATACGAGGTGACTTATAGAAAGGTCATGTACATACGTGACATGACTAAAGAAAATACATGTACCTAAGGTAAAGCTTTGAAAAAAGGTGTACAGATGACTTGCAACATGGTTTTATCGTACAACATAGTTTATGCAAGGTCTAAGATGGTATGTTTCAGGTTTTCATGAATAAAGGTTTATTTGTATGTGTGTTTGATGAATGCATGGTGATGATATATGGTTGAATTTTGGAGCATGTGATTGAGGGCTATGTTGGATGCATGGTACAAACACTAGTGTGTGGATTGAGGTATTTATGCTAAATTATAGTGTTGGATATGTTAAGTACTTATTAGTAGGGTTTTTTCACCTTGTTTATGAGGTAAATCATGGATAATGTGATACTAGATAGAGGTACATCATTGATCTATTGATGTATATTCTTGGTACATGTTTATACATATTATTGTTGCATTATACTTCATGTTTTTTAGGAAGATATGTTATAGTACATGGTTGGTACATATGTGAGCTCTATTCATATATCTTGAGATGTATTGTGAGAAGATTTTGTTTGGTAATCTTGGTATATGGTTAGTTCATGCTTGAGCATATATATTGGGACATATTGTTAGTGAAGTTTTGGCACATGGGTTGATGATAGTGTGATGTAATTTTGGATGTCTATCTTGACATTTGGTTGATGTACATGTTGGGTACATGATTGAGACACTTAGTTGATGAGTTGGCATATAAATAAGGTGTATGGTATGGTGATGCATACTCTTGGTATATGGTACATGATTGATGCTTGATATGGTATTTGATTGAAGCATATCATGAGTGATATGACACTTTTTTGAGGTACATGGTTGGCATGTTGTATGGTTGATGATGTTATTGGTGCATTTGTATGAGACACTTGTTGGTGATCTATATACATGCTTGGTACACATTTGGCACATATTATTGGCATATGGTTGAGATAAATTTCATGGAATATGATCTATGGTATATGGTTGATGTGCATGGTTGGAACATGTTATGGTGATGTTGGTACATCTTGACGAAATCATTACTTGATCTATAGTTGATCCATGATTGGTACATACTTGATACAATGTTAACGAAACTTTCTAGTTGGCACATGGTTTCTGGACGATGTGGAATATATGTATGGATATAATTTTAGAAGAACATCTTGATTGTGGTACATGAGTAGTATTGGTTGATTCACATATTGGTGACATTATGCATATGGTTGAGATTTTTTATTAATGATTGATCTTGGTGAAGGGATCTGATTTGGTTGATGAGATTGACGTGACAGGTTCCATGCATGGTTGATGCACTGGTTTGTGATACAGTTTTGGTGCATGGCTGATGCACTTGTTGATGGTGCATGTTGATTAGTTATTGTATTGGATAGGTCAAAGGATATTCAAAAGGAATAGAAGATCATGGTATTCTTGATGCAGTATTTTTGAAAAGTTGATTAGTGTTCTGGTAGAGCAACAATAGAAGTAGATTCCAGTGGTAGCATATTGTTCACAATTATTACAAATAATCTTGTAGAGAAGAAATGGGGCGACATACCCACAAGGGGAGTTATTATTTTTCCCATGATTGGTTACATAAGTATTATTCCAGGAGGATATATGATAGATATGATCATAGAGAGAGCATTGGTAGCCATGCGATCAGAATTGCATCAGAGTAATATCCTTTGTTAAAGGGGGAGAGATTCATCAGATGCATCGAGAGCATCACAAAGGATAGTGTAGACAGGGGGAGCAGCCCCAAGGAGAGTTCATCCAAGGGGATCATCCCCAAAGAGATATATCATTTTCCATTGATCTCAAAGGGGTAGAGATAGAAACGTTGATGAGGAGTGATGATCATAGGGGGGATGAAGAGCGATGATCACAGGAGGGAGCATGATCATGAGTGTTTCCATCAATGGTTCATGTTTATGACCACAGGGGGAGAATGACCATGATTTTTTCCATCAATGATTAGTGTTGAAATCAATGTTGGTGTTTCCATAAATTCCAAAGGGGGGGATTGTTGGATTATATTGTCATTGATGTCAAAGGGTTGATGTTAGGTGGTGTCATGGTGATGTGTTGTCATTGCTTTCAAGGTTGATGTAAAAGGGAGTTGTATCATTGATCCCATTTCATGGTTGACAGGATTCCCTTATGTAGGAAGTACCAAATGGATGAAATCCAAAGTGGTCCCCTTATGGTGAAAGCTAGTCTGAATTTTAGGGGGTATATGGTCTAAATTCGGATGAAAAAGTCATAAAGCTATAAAGATAATAGATTGTCCATGTGGATCAAGGATATTCCCACCTCCTCATTAATTAATTGGGCTAACAGGTTTCCCATATGGGTCAAAGAGAGTCCCACCTCTCCATTATTGTATTGGGTTTTATTTTCCACTAATTAGTTAGCTAGGTAGTTATATCTATTATTATAATAATAGAGACTCATTTAGTGAGCTCTTTCCATTATTGTATCAGGTTGTATTTTCCACTACTTAGTTAGTTGGGTAGTTAGATATATTATACTAATAATAAAGACTCATTTAATGATCTCTTTTTTACTTTGTCAAATGAACCATTTTGTAATGCTATATAAAGGCCTAACAAGCCTTCTTATAATATCAAGTTACTCATTTTGGCTTCTCTCATATTTTATATTATTCATTGTGAGATTAATTATCTCTGAGTGATTTACTAGTAATTAGTTTTAGAGGTGAGGCTCCTCTTTGAGCCTCACCTCTCGAGTACTTCATTTACATGATTTTTTCTATGCATTTTTTCATGAAATATTGGTACGTCTAAGCTACTCCTCTATCGGCATTCAAGATATCCAGATCTCATGCCCTGAGATCTGGATCAGTGGTATCAGAGCAGGTACACTCTCCATCGGAACAAGGTTTTGAAGCATGTTGCAGGTTCAAACATTTGCAACAATCAAAAACCTCCTTTTGGTACTATCATAATCCATTTGTGGGGCCCTACACTATAATCATCATAATTGGTCCACATGCACTACATGTATTTTTTGGCCCTCAGATCTTCGTTCACCATTACAAGGATAACCATACATGGATTCACTACACCCATGCATGGATCCACTACATCCATTGGTCTGCAACATTTTCAAAAACAAATCAGGGTCTCCATGCTGCCCATGGAGGTTGCACAACCTCTACAACAACCCATGATTCTATACAAACCCTTGGCATCCTTTGTGGCCCTCTACACTCAGCCAACTTCAAAAAGGTGATGAAACCTCTAAAGAACATTTCAAAGGATCTACCACATCTCATTATAAATATCGATTAGAGATATCAAATGGGTATTTCACGGAATATCATTTGGATTCCTGATTTGAGAGATATCATCGATTGAATCTCAACATGTATTTGACCCAAGGAGGCCATGTGTACCACCATATTCAATGGTAATTTTCTCCCTTCTCAAAAAAATATACATGGATTTCCATATATTGATAAAAACACCTCTTCAATATCTCAAATGGGTATTTCTTTGAATGTCATTTGGATTCCTGGTTTGAAATATATCATCAATTGAATCTCAACATGTATTTGACCCAAGGAGGTTGCACATACCACCATATTCAAAGGTATTTTCTCCCTACTAAAAACAATACAGAAGGAGTTCCACATATGGATGGAAATATCTCTTCAATATCTAAAATGGGTATTTCATGGAGTTTTATTTCATTGTCCTTTTTATGAGATATCTTTGTTTGAAGAAACACATGTCTGTAACCAGGGTGGTCGCTCACCCTTCAAATTAGGACTGGTTTTTCTCACTCCATGGGCCACATCAGAACAAGTTCTATATATACATTGAAATATCTCTTCAGTAGCTCAAATGGGTCTTCAACGGAATTGGATTTCATCGCTTGTAGCATAAGTTATGAATATATTTGCAGAAGGATGTTCAAAGCCCTCAAAGTCACGATTTTTCCATATTATTTTTAAAATTTTTGGATTTTATTAAAATTTCTTTATTTTTCTACCCACATACAATTCTATTGTCAACTAGGTTATGGTTCAATTACAAACCCACAGTTATGGGTCAACCACACAAAATCCTTCTCTTCATTAGGTATTTTCACATTGTAACTGTAATGGTACGATAACGAGGTTTATCTCTTTAGCATGGGTGAAATGATGGCGACCATCATTTTCTAAGGGGGGAGGAATGATCTGAATTTTAGGGGGTATATCGTCTAAATTCATATGCAAAATTCATAAAGCTATAAATCCAATAGATTGTCCATGTGGATCAAAGAGATGCCCACATCCTCATTAATTAATTGGGCTAACAAGTTTCCCATATGGGTCAAAGAGAGTCCCACCTCTCCATTATTGTATTGTGTTTTATTTTCCACTACTTAGATCAGTAATTAGATATATTATTATAATAAAAGAGATGCATTTAATTATCTCTTTCCATTATTGTATCAGGTATTATTTTCCACTACTTAGTTAGTTGGGTAGTTAGATCTATTATACTAATAATAGAGACTCATTTAATGAGCTCTTTTTGACTTTCTCCAATGGACCATTTTGTAATGCTATATAAAGGCCTAGCAAGCATTATTATAATATCAAGTCACTCATTTTGGATTCTCTCATATTTCTATTATTCATTGTGAGATTAATTAGCTCTGAGTGATTTACTAGTAATTAGTTTTAGAGGTGTGGCTCCTCTTTGAGCCTCACCTCCCAAGTATTTCGTTCACATGTTTGTGTCCATGATTTTTTTTCATGCAATATTGGTGTGTCTAATATCTTAATCTCTTGGAATTCAATCCATATAGATCTCATCCCCTGATATCTAGATGAAAAGGTCTCACAAGAAGATGATTTGCAAGTACAAATGGTTATAGGAACCTAATTTTGATTGAGGAATAATGAAATGAAGATCAGTGAATTCGCAGGTAAGACTATTCTAGATGGATAGTACATGTGCCATTTTTGGTGATATGTGATACCTCACATAGTTCCTCATGGTTGAGGATATATGGCTTAGTGAAGTTGGACAACCCACATGAGTTATATAGAAGCCCCTAGAAGGTAAAAGAAGTCAAATTATTCTAGAAGCTCCTAGAAGAAGTTGACTAGTCAAAATGGTTACAACTAGGAGTTAATCATGGGTTAATTTGTTGCAATAAGAAAATAGTTAAAAATAAATTAGTTGCAAGTATAAGTGGTGAGGTTATTATGTCTGGATAAAGTGGTTGCAAGTGTAAAAAGTAGTTAGAAGTGGGTTATCCCTAAAAGAAGGAAGTTAGGTAGAAGATAATCCCTAGAGGAAGCTAGTTGGAGAGTATAAATAAGAGATAAAGGGTCTCTTATGATGATGAAGTTTTGAAGATATTGAATATATATTATTTGGTAAAAATTTTATTTCAGGTACTCATTGATACATATGAAGTTACACAAGTCTGAGGTAGAAAAGGAGAAGTGACAGAGAAAGTTTCAAAGTTGGAGAGTTTTAGAAAACCCTAGTTTTTTGAAGTTGTACGCGAGACGTAGAAGGTCAGGTCATGTACATATGTGTGCCACATAAGGCTAGGTCACGTACATTTGCAGGTTGAAAGAGGATATTTCACATGCATGTGAATAGGTCATGACACCTTGAGTTGATGTTGGTGCTAGGTCCCTAAAGTCTAAAGCAAGTTCCCAGGTCAACATTTTACAAGTTCATATCAACTACAAAAGTTCTAGTATGTTTACATGTTTATTTTAATGATCACTCTTACTTATGATATGGTGAATGCTAAGCATTCTTGGTATGGTTTTTGTGATATCTAGATATGGTATATGTTGGCTGGTTGGTTGTGTGAGTAGAAGTATTATGTATGGTACAATTTTGATATGGTTGAGGCATATCTATGTTGTATGATGATGTATGCATGAGGGACATGCATATATTATTGGAGATGTTTCATTGATGTCATGATATAGATCTGTAGGTTAGATATAGTGACAGGTTACAGATGGATGTGACAGAGGAAACAAAGGTATAAAGGGCCGAAATTTTTGGAGATTCAAAAAACTAGAAACCCTAGTTTTTTTAATGTGTACGTAGGTTAGTAGAGGGAAGGTCACTTGCATATGCGTGCTATAGTATAGATAGGTCATGCACATATGTGTGCTACAATATATACAGGTCATGTATCTGTTGGTACATTTGACAGATTGTTTTATGTCTACAAATTAGGTCTTGTACTTGAGGGTTGGATTCCTCACATCTCAGTTGGTATTGAGATCTGCAAGCTGGGTCTTGCATTGAGAGTTGGTAATATCTTGGATTTGGTGTTCTTTTCATTTGGTGTTGATAAAACCCATAGATTTTTGTCTCATGTAACACATAATACAAAAGCTTACACGTATGTCTAGTGTTCTTTTTTTTCATTATGGCGATGGTTTAATGTTCTCTATTATTGATGAATGTTGTTGATATATGAAAGTAACTAATTATGAATGAATAATAATGTTTGAAATAGTTAATAACTAATGTTTTAAAAGAAGTGTATGAAGAGCCACACATTGATTCACCCCCACTCTTAGTGTGGTCGGTCTGTCCAACACAGTTTCTAAGGTTTTTTTTGGTATTTGAATGATTAACCCTAAGTTTTCCCATTGCACGCCAACATGTGTCAATAGGTCTCCACCTGTTTTTCCATCAAATTTGGAAAACAATTTATGGCAATTTGATAGGAATGGCCAACCATAGTGGGTTGTGGAGAATGCAATCAATTGTTAACTATGAAAATTATAGCATATCTAACATAAAAAAAAGGCAACTGCATGTTGGAAAATTCATTACGTTTATACGATGAAGAATCGTATGGACCAAACGGACTCTCAGGCCCCCCCATATTCAAGTTTTTGAAAGGATGTTGGTTTACAAAATGATTTTTTCTCCCAGGTTGATTTCTCTAGGAAAAAAAGAACTCCTAGGAATATTTCTTCCCCTAGGAATGTACATACCCCCAAGAGGATGGAATTTAGGAGAGAAGGCACTCCTAGAAACATTTTTCTTCCAAGACCACAATTGTCCCCAAGGGGGGACCCCGCGAAACATGAGTGTATCCAAAAGGATGACCACCCCCTTGACCATAACTTCCCCCAAGGTAAATACATCTAGGAACAGAAGTATAACTGGAAGGAAAAATAACCCCCAAACCATAAATTACCTAAGGGGGAATTCCCCCCTAGGAATAGAGTTATAAGTGGAAGGGAAATCACCCCCCAAAAAAGAACTTCCCCTAGGAACATAGATATACGTGGAAGGATTAGGATTTTCAGGAATAGGTGTGCTACCCCATGGGATTTTTAAACCCACAGAAATGTTGTTTCCCCCATATTGGATAGGAATATCCCTAGACCCGGTATACATATTCCAACAAAAAACGAAACCAATGTTTCACATTGTTGGGATACATGTAGAGATGATAGAAGCATAAGTAAATTAACTTCTGGTATTATAACTAAATATTGACCCCCCACTGGACATAATTCCAAACATGGGAATCAATATAGATGCAATGGGCATGCTAATGCAAGGTACAATCAGGGAATAAAAAGTAGATTGTGTGGATCCTATGACACTAATAGACGATAATAAGGACATCATGGAGGCGAATCCTAGGAAACTTGTACATGATCCTGAAGGCTCGGCCATATTGTATGTAACACTTGGGCTTGAAATCATGTGAGGATCATTGAAAAATGAAAAAGGTTCACTGAAGCATCCCCTTATCTAAAGGAGCACATGATCACTTGGACTAGTCAAAGGAGGGTTAAACTGGGGTGGATTACTTTCATCGACCACTTCAAATTCGATTTTCTAACTCTCCTAAGATATTCTATCAAAATCTACTGGCTTTATGTCACATATCAACCTTTGTTTAAGAGGTGGTTGCCCCTCAACCTTGGGGGAAATTCCTCATTATCAATAGGAGAAACGAAGTGATTGGTCTACCATGGTGAATAAAATGTGTTTCAAAAACAAATAATAAACAAACCTATGACCAAATTAGGACATATAACCAAATATCAAACCCCTAAAAACTCTATTCTATCAACAAGGAAATAAGTGGATGAAAAGGCCTTCCGAAAACCAACCCTTGTGGGATGTCAAGTCCCCAAAATATTGGCTAGAAAAGGTGTGAGGAACAGTTATGGTAACCCACATGTAATAGCACTTACTAGTGTAGGTACCCTTTATTAAGGTAGGAACCTTGTGGGGGGATTGAAAAAAAAAATTGTCATCTTCCCCAAGTACTGTAGGAACTTCACACCCACAATCACCTCTATATATACCTAGGAAAGGCCACTATTGTTACCACCTTGTTAACACATGCTAATTTGCATTAAATTTTCCCAAAGTATCTTGTCCTTATGCTATCTTTTCACTCATATTTAAATACTTTTTCACCAGCTCTGTCAATATCCCATCACCTAAATCCTTCACTCAACTGATCATCCAAAATAGTCATGTCCTCCATGAGTCAAAAATCGGCAAATATCCAAAGCCCATACCTAGCCTTAATGCTTATCTAAATTCCCTAGTTCCATCACTTCATTCATTTTTACCCTTATTTTCATATTCTCGTTGAAAATAAAAAATATTTCTTTTATTAAGCACCCTTAGCCTATCCACAAAGTCATGTGATAAGCCTCATATGCCAAAAGTCCTTAGAAAATGGAAAAAATGTTTATTATTATTAATATAAATATTTTTATACTAAAATATTTATTTTAATATTTGATCCAATATTTAATTTATGGCATCACATCAAATCATGGGCAGGAATCTCAATTTATAATGTGGAAAAGTCAAAGGGTAGATGGAGGGTGCACATGCATATCGAGCATATAATTAACGAGGAGGTTAATTATGTGAATATTGGGGGTAAAAGTAGTGTGTATTAAACCACTCTAGCCTAATCCCAATATAATAAATGTAACCACTTATCATATAGTTTATGTGTGTCATATTTTCCAGGAGTGCATTTCAATAATAATTATGGAATTTCCAATAAATGAGATTCTTCATCATGATGAAAAGGTTTTTACAGAGGTAAAATTTAAGTTTTACAAATTAAAGAGATTGATGTTTAGTTCCATGGAAAATAATTAAATGGGAAGATGCACGTGAAAGGAACACTTGGATAATTTTTTATCCAAAGGTTTTATAGAAGTAAAAGAAGAAGATCAAAAGTATTTTACCAAAGATGGTAAACAAGACATGGTTTTAAAAACCATGGGAAGCAAACCAGTAAATGATTTTCACAGTGAAATGGTAAATTGGAAAAAAAAAGATAGAGTAAAAGGTTTTTACAGTGAAATGGTAAATTGGGAAAAACAAGACATAGTTTTCAAAACCACAGGAAGCAAGATATAAATGGTTTTTCAAAACAATGGGCATGAATTAAGGAAAATATGGATAAATAAAATTAGATTTGGAAAAAACACAAGTGACATTTCAAAGACGATGTGGCAGTCAGTTTGTGCAACAGTTGAGACTTACAGGATGATTTTCTGATGAACCATAATGAGTTTTCAAAATTAAAAGGAGGTTATTGTCAAGCACGAACCCTAGACATTAAACTTGTTCATTTTTCACACAGGTGTCACGGATTTGGAGATTCGAGGGAACCTTGGAGCCATATTTTTCTGTTATGATTTCCTATTCAAGACATTTTTTTATGAGACATATTTCGGCCAGCTGGAGATGAATTTCAAAAAACTGAGAGAGATTTTTCTTCAGAACGAGCTTATATACAAAAACCATTCTCCATTTTACACAGCTATTACGGTTTGATAATCACAGGTGGCATTTTGAAGCCTATGTTTTCTCCTGAAAAATAGGAGATCAGTTAAATGTGTCATGTTCTATTTGTAAATGTTTCTATTTTGGGGAAGAAGATGAAACGTTTCATTTCAGTTATTGTAATCGGTTGCACACTGAAGGAACTCGAATTGTATAAGTATTAGAGGTTCCAAATGTATTATAGGTTGGCAGAAGTGCAAGGGCACCTTTAGTTGTTTCTGAACTCAATTGTAATTTTCTGGAGTTGAATTGAATACACATGCAAAAGCTTTTGAAGTCTCTATGAAAATATTCTAATGGTGGTGATATCAGTTTTGTCTCCTCTCATTGTATGTATTTCCTGTGTTCTTTTATTCCATTGACATTTTCTTCTATTTAAATTGGAGAGTTAAAGGCCCAGAATTCATGTTGTGATGCTCTTGGCTTAAGCAATTTAAACTGTGTAATTTTCTTCCTAGCTAATTCAGAATTCATTTTAGTAATGCTCTGATGTAGTTATTTGTTTTCTCTTTCCTCTTACACCCTGCTTAAATACAATTTATAACTCAGATCCATAGCCTCATTTATCATTTATCCTCTGGAGAGTTCTACCAGCTAGTCATTGTTTTCATTCACTTTCATAATTTTGACTCCATGGCACTGAGTGTCCCTCCCGTTCCTTGCCAAAAACTTTATAAAAACCCCCAAAACAAACTAAATCTAGCCACTGATTGCCAAAGATATATCAAGTGACACGAGAGATCCTTCTCTGAATTGAGAAGGCTAGTTCCCATCTCTAAAGTAGGTTGAAACAATTACCTTTGTTGTTTGTCTATTCAGCCAGACAAAATTTACAGAGTGTTAACATTTTGGTGTCGTTTCCGGGGATGAAATTCAAAAATTTTACTTGGGAAAGAACGACAAAGTTCAGGTCTGAGTACTGATGGTGGCAATTATTCAGACACAGAAAGGTTGTACATTATTCACCTGGTGACTCCATTTTCAAGAATCTAGAATTCAACATTTTTATGGCGACTCCATTGCCCAAAGACTCAGTAGCCTGAAGATTTTAATGGTGACTCCACTCAATCTTCAAATGTGATTTAGAGACTCCACTGGAATATGAGATCCATTGAAAGAGGTATGAAATGACATCATGGGATAAAACAAGTACCTCAAGTTGAGTTTTTTCCAAGACATAATACTTTTTGTTATAAGTTGCCTCTGGTCCTTTCCTAAAAGTGCTAAACATTTTTTTCTTTACCTACTACATTCAAATGATGATCATGAGAATCTTGCAATTGTATATCCTCCTCTTAAAGTTATACGTATATCTCCTCATTGTATCACTTATTTTGATCAAAATATTCCATCTGATTCATTTGATGAGCATAACCAAGTTGATGAGCCTCATGAAAACAAGGTTGATATTTCACCTCTTGTACTTGATCCAACACCCTCCAAGATTCAGCATAAATATAGACCCTTAAAATTACCTCACATCCTTCACGATTTTCCTCCAAAGAACTATAAGTACCTACCTGTGTTTGATGGGGAACCTGATGCCATCATAACTAAAGAACACATCCAAGATTTTGAACATTTTATAGATTTATTTGAGATAGCTCATGATGATGTTTGTATGAGGGCCTTGTCTCAATCCTTGAAAGGGGATACCAAAGACTGGTTTAAACACTTACAGCCAAAGACAATTAGCTCATGGGAGGAATTGAAGAATGTATTTTTGAAGTTTTGGGGCAAGAAGAAATCTTTGGATCTACAGCTTACAAAGTTCTATGCCTTCACAAGGCAAAGAAATGAAATTATTTCTACGTTCAATAGAAGGTTTTCCAGTATTTATTACAATTTTCCCAAACAAATTCAACCCACTGAAGTTGTTGCCATGCTCCATCATTGCATCCAAAACAACAAATGTTCAATGATGCTTAGAAGATTCAACATAGTATCTAATCATGTAAATAGATTTGAAATGAGGAGTTGGATGCTAAATAACATGACAATGAATATGAACATAAAATAGTTGATTGGCATATTGAGCAGAGAGTTGATAATATCATAGGTCCTCTTGAAGTTTTCAATGCTAATGATTTTGAAAAAGATTATATTCCATGTATTGAAAGAGGAGGTGCGGATTTAGCTTTTGATCCATCCCATGATAAGCATGGGGCTGATTGTTTTATGTATTCATTTGTAGACAGACAAGAAGATGAATTTGCAAATTAGTTTGTTGAAGAGCAGGTTGATGTTCCAATATTTTCCTTGTTAGATGAAATTGCAGATGTTGTTGATTTTCCTATATATGATGAATATGATGATGATTATGATGTTGACTTCCTAGAACAACTAGTTGTATGTTATCTATCAAAAAATGTTCCTTTTCAGTAGTGTAATGAGAGAAATCAACCTACATATCACAGTTACAAAGAAGAAAGTATTGAATCATCTTAAGGCAATTATTTACCTTTATGTTTTTCTTCATTTAAATTGTTGAAAGAAAATTCTAAGATCATCACTGAATCACAAGAATGTGTGCTGATGTCAAATCACAGTGATTCACTGGAACAAATTGACAAGAAATTACATCAATATTCTCATGTGTTTGATGATCGTGTTACTTGTTATGTAGAAGGTATTGTCAGTTCAAAATCCCAGCCATTGGTCGAAGATGAATGTGAAAATGAGTGTGTTCAGCAATCCAAAGAAATTGAAAAATGTGCATATGACAGCAGTGAAGAAAATGAAGAAGGTTTTGAATCAGGTGAAATAACCTTTCCATTGTGTTTTTCTTCTTTCAAATTGCTAAAACAAAATGTTTATATTGTTTCAAATCAGAAATCCTCCAAGCATGATGTTGAATATGAAGAAAGTAGTGGACTTGCAAATGAAAACTGTCTTCCATTATGTTTTTCCTCCTTTGAATTGTTGAAAGAAAATCATGAGATAACAAAGGAAGAAGGTAAGTGTGACTGCATTCACAGTGGAACTGTTTTACATGAGCAAATTGTTATCAGTGAGGAAGACCAACAACCTTCTCATGGATTTGATGATTGTGTTGTTGATTACATGGAAGGTTATTTTAGTTTAGACTTGCAACCTGTGCTCAACTACCAGCTTGGAAATAAAGATGATGGCCAATCAATGTCAGTGTTAGATATGGATTGTTTTCCACCAGGGGTTTCATTTCAACCAACATTGTTTTCTAATTCAAAAGATTGTTATTTATAACAGTCTCAGCAGATTTTTCAGCCTCTTGGTGGCAATCAACGGGTTAAATCACATGAAAACAAAAATGCAGTGGAAGGGGTGCAACATGATTGTTGTTTTGTGCATGTTTTAGAGGATCCATTTGCATTTTTGTTGGAGGCAATAAATAGTCCAAATGTTTTTTACTTTTTGAGATTTGCATTTTTGGATGAATTTTTGAATGAATTATCAGTAAAAAGGATTTGGAGAAAGCATGTGCAAGGAAAACAAACAGAGGATAAAATGCTGGCATGGTTGCATTGGAATTATGATTTCACTTGATTGGCAGTTCATTTCAGCAGTTAGGGTAGGTAGGTGTGAATAATCTTGTTGGTCAAGCATTTTTTAGTTTAGATTTCTAGTAGTGTGTACAGTCAGATTTTAGCAGTGTATTCAGGGTTCAGTATCCAGTTGACAGCAATGTGTAGAATTTGGTTTTCAGCAGACACTGGTGATAGGTCGGAGCAGGGTACACACACATGTTTTGGGAGAAACCCAATGGATCAGGCATTAGGTCTACGATTTCTTTACTACCTCACTGGGAGGATAGCATCCCCATTTGGAGCCTATGTTACCACATGCTAATTTGCATTATTTTTTCCCAAAGCATCTTGTCCTTGTGCTATCTTTTCACTCATATTTTAAGACTTTTTCACCAGCTTCGTCAATCTCCCATCACCTAAGTACTTCACTCAAATGATCATCCAAAATAGTCATGTCCTCCATGAGTAAAAAATTGGCAAATATCCCAAGGTTATACCTAGCCTTAATGCTTATCTAAATCCCTTAGTTCCATCACTTCATTCATTTTTACCCTTATTTTCATATTCCCGTTGAAAATAAAAAATATTCCTTTTATTAAGCACCCTTAGCCTATCCACAAAGTCATGTGATAAGCCTCATATGCCAAAAGTCCTTAGAAAATGGAAAAACTGTTTATTATTATTAATATAAATATTTTTATATTAAAATATTTGTATTAATATTTGATCCAATATTTAATTTATGGCATCACTCAAATCATGGGCACAAATATCAATTTATAATGTGGAAAATTCAAAGGGTGGATGGAGGGCGCACATGTATATCGGGCATAGAATTAACACGAAGGTTAATTATGTGAAGGTGGGTCGATATATAAATAGATAGTTTTTGGGTTGGGGAGACGTGTCCTTACGTGGTGAATATCAGGGGTAAAAGTAGTGTGGATTAAACCACTTCAACCCAAGCCCGATATAATAAATGCAACCATTTGTCATAAAGTTTATGTGTGGCATATTTTCCATATTTTCCATGCATTTCAATAATAATTATGGAATTTCCAATAAATAAGATTCTTCCTCATGGTGAAAATGTTTTACAGAGGTAAAATTTAAGTTTTACAAATTAAAGAGATTAATGTTTAGTTCCATGGAAAATAATTAAATGGGAATATGCACATGAAAGGAAGACTTAATTTTTTTATCCAAAGGGTTTACAGAAGTAAAAGAAGAATATCAAAAGTATTTTACCAAAGATGGTAAACAAGACATGGTTTTTAAAACCATGGGAAACCAACCAGTAAATGGTTTTCACAATGAAATGGTAAATTGGAAAAAACAAGACACAATAAATGTTTTTATACCGAAATGGTAAATTGGGAAAAACAAGACATGGTTTTCAAAACCATGGGAAGCAATCAATAAATGGTTTCTCAAAACCATGGGCTTGAATTAAATTATGGAAATTTAATTTTAAAGGTTAAAAAATAGTTGGGAATTATTTTTATTCAAATATATTATTCCCAAATATTTAAGGAAAATATGGATAAATAAAATTAGATTTAGAAAAAGTACAAGTGACATTTCAAAGAGGATGTGGCAGTTAGTTTGCGTAGTAGTTGACACTTACAGGATGATTTCTGGACCAGAATGAGTTTTCAAGATCAAAGGAGGTTATTTTCAAGCACGGACCCTAGAAAATTAACCTTGTTCATTTTTCACATAGGTGTCATGGATTGGGAGATTCGAGGGAATCTTGGAGCCATATTTTTCTGTTTTGATTTCTTGTTCGAGACTTTTTTTTGTGATACATATTTCGGTCAACTGGAGATGAATTTCAAGAAAACGAGAGAGGTTTTTCTTCAGAACGAGTTTATCTACAAAAACCATTCTCAGATTTTACACAGCTATTACGGTTTGATAATTAAAATCCATATTTTGAATCCTATGTTTTCTCTTGAAAAACAAGAGATCAATTAAACATGTCATGTTCTATTTGTAACTGTTTCTATTTTTGGGAAGACACTGAAACATTTCATTTTAGTTATTGTAATCGATTGCACACTGAAGGAACTCAAAATCTATAAGTATTATAGGTTCCAAATGTATTATAGGTTGGCAAAAGTGCAAGGGAACCTTTAGTTGTTTCTAAACTCAATTCTATTTTTTTGGAGCTGAATTGAATACACATGCAAAAGATTTTGAAGTCTCTATGAAAAGATTCTAATGGGGGTGAGATGACTTTTGTCTCCTCTCATTGTATGTATTTCCTGTTTTATTTTATTCCATTTACATTTTCTTCTGTTTAAATTGGAGAGTTAAAGGACCAGAATTCATCTTGTGATTCTCTTAGCTTAAGCAATTTAAACTGTGTAATTTTCTTCCTAGCTAATTCAGAATTCATTTTAGTAATGCTCTAATGCAGTTATTTGTTTTCTCTTTCCTCTTACACCCTTCTTAAATACAATTCATAACTCAGATTCATTGCCTCATTTATCCTTTATCCTCTGGAGATTTATACCATCCAATCATTTTTTTCATTCACTTTCAAAATTTTGACTCCATATCCCTGAGTGTCCCTCCCCTTCCTTGCCAACAACTTTATAAAAACCCCCAAAACAATCTAGCCATTGATTGCCAAAGATATATCAAGTGACAAGAGATATCCCTGTTTGAGTTGAGCGGGCTAGTGCCCAGCTCTAAAGTAGGTTGAAACCGTTACCTCTATCATTTGTCTATTCAGTCAGAAAAAATTTACGAAGTGCTAACACACCTCACAATAGATAATCGAGAAAATGATTAAATTTTGGACCACATGTATGGGAAGGGAAAATAAGCCCAAATATTCAATAAGAATTACCTCTTAGGGAGGCATGACACTTTTGAATCCCCCATACACATAGTGTAACATACCCAATACATCAATTATCAAAATGATTTTCCCGAATACCGATCTAGTACCCATTTCCCAGCTACTTCCAAATTCGACCTCCTAGACTGATTACAATTTTTTGTTCCATTCTCTTGGATAAATAAACATGGATTCAACACATGCAAACAACAAGAACATTATAAACCATCCAATAAACGAACAATATACCATGCACAACAAATAACCAGCAAGCATGCACACAAAAATACATCTCAGAGATGAATAAATACACAACGGAATATGCATTATACATAAAACACAAAGAACACTTATATTTTCAAGTAAATATTCACCAAATGGATACAGACCAAGGAAGTTCCTCCCAACCATAGACAGTGTTGTTTCAATTCTCAACAACAAGTCACCCTCGAGCCAGGGGTATGAATCCATAAGGACGGGTCCTGTGACAAATATAAAACACACATCAATTAACTAACTAACTCTCATATTTTCTCAAACACACAACAATCATAATTTCCATCTCTCCTTCCCATTCATCATGCACAACACAAACAAATCAACCCTTTTCTCTGTGATGCAGTCCCTTAGGTTGCTCCATTTCTCTCCAGGGATATAGTGATACTTGTAAGGAAATCTCCATGCTGGAAACTCCAAATATTCTCAGTTGTGGATAGTTCTTTCCAAACTTCCATCAATATCATACACATAGGAATCCATTCCCTTCTTGAATGATCAGTGATTCATCATAACCATCTCACAATGGATCTCCTCCTCCAGACATTTGTTTCCATGCTCCAACCAAGATCACATCAATTGGAAAGTGAGGAAGACGAGTGATGCAATTCTTAACAATGAGTGAAGAACAAAATAAAAACCCCTAAATATCCCATAAAAATAGTTGATATGATTACCAGAACCAAGAACCACATGGAGTCCCCCCAAGAAGCTCGTGTAACCACTTTTCTCAATTAAAACCAAGATGGTTAAATAAAATATAATAAAAAGAATTATCCCCTTTATCCCCCTCTCTCGTGGAATCATAGCCCCTTATCTCTTGTCCTTGTCTTCTTTACATCCAACGATATATATATATATATATATATATATAATATATATATATATATATATTACATTTCTCGGCACTCTAGCCCCTTTCCAACTTTACTAGCTCACCATCCTAAGTCACATTTATATAATACATTCTAGTTTATAGGGGTTAAAAAAAAGGTGTTACATCCCTCACCCCTTATTTTTGGCATTGCCCTCAATGCACAACACCATATCGGTGTTCTTATTATTACAAATATAGTCTCTCTAAACTTTAAACTACATGGGCAGTCTAGACAAATGCTTATATACATAGGCACTCCAGCCTAAATGATGCATACATAGGCACTCTAACCCAAGACATGCACAAGGATTGGAAATTTTTATATTTCTAGCAACAATTCCAACCAACAATCTCTCATTCTCCATCATCCTATACAACCCAAGAAAGTGTACCCCCTTCCTTGCTATGTAGTCCTTCAGGTGGTACCACTTCTTTTCAAGGCTTCAGTGCACCCAACTAGAAATTCTCAGAGTTGCTACCCCAAGAACTCTGGTTGCAGCAAGTCCACTAGACTCCTCTTTGTTCCTTATCTTTTTCCTTGAGCTCAATTTCCTCTTGATTCTCTTATTCCAAATATTTTAGTTCAATATACAACATTGCATTTGTATTACACACATACAATCATCATGTGATAATATCATATCAATTTTCAATCATAAATGCCAAACCTATTTTATACACGAAAACATAATTTCGAAGCATGAACTTCTAGCTCATAATTCATTTATCTCTTGTATAAGAATAAATCAGTATGTATTATAGCTCACAACAGTGCCATACCCAAGGTTAGTCTTCCTACAATTTTCCTCAGCCTTCACTCAACCAAACCAACCGTTAGCATATCATAACAATTTTTTTTTAATTAAAAATTTCCAAATTAATTTTATATAGGAAAATGAAATTTCCAAGAATGAATTTTATGCTCATAATGTTTGTCTCTAGAACTTTATATATTATTCTTCCTTATGGTCTTACACCCTATCATATCCAAGACCATTCTACCTACAATTTCCTAAATTTACACTCAACCAAACAAACTATTAAAATAACACAACAATTATACATTTTCATGGAAGTAGTTACCAAGGTTCACAAAGTGATTTCAGAATTGATTACAGTAGAAATTCAATCACTTCCATTAATCCAACTATTAACTGGAATGAACCCATCATCCTCTACACATGTATTATCAACCAACACTTTTTTCTTCTAGCCATCAATATTTTTAGTACTATGTTACCTCAACTGATGTTTTTGTAATTCATCATTGTGTAACTACTTTAACATGCAAAATTCTTGTTGCAGTATCTAATAACTCCTGAACTATTCTCAAGATCATGAGTTATCATACTCACATCATTTCAGCTGTTAGCATAATCATTTCTATGCCATATAATATATACATGCGTTCATCAAAATGCATTCAATAATTCCTTTAATGCTACTTGTGAAATTTTCAATAGCTCCAAAAAGTGATCTCAGAATCATAACAAACAACAATTCTTCAGTTAGTATTGATATTAAATATAATGTAGCTACCCATGATTATTTATTTTCATCACCACAAGAATTTCATAATGAAACAAATAATTACTAATAGATTAACATTCGATGTTCCAATACCTACGACCATATCTACACAATGCATCCCTGCATTGACTACATAATACCACATAACTATGTTATGCATTCCACCATGATGAGTTGGAAAGTCTAGCCAATGCCTCAACAAATAAATCATAATCTTCCCAATACTACCTGATTATTTGGATACCCTCCTCTTCAACCCATACATAACACGAGAAAACATAATTCCTAAGTTATTTTCAGTGTCGGCAAAGAGGCTGCAGTACAAACATCAACTATACATGGAAACCATTGAGCACTCACATAGAGATATATCCCTTCCATATTGAACCATATCATGGTCTCACACATGACTATCCCTATGGGTATTCATTGATATAGTAGGATTGTGTCTCTAGATTTGACTTGGTTTTAATCCTATAACCAATCATAATCCAATATGAAACTAAATTTTATCTAAATTCATTCTAGAATAAACAAAATTTATATACTCTATGCTCTCAATCATTACATATCAATTTAAATCTTGAAAAAATAACTGAGGGAATTGTTACCTCAATTCCCTTCAACATGTATGCATCAGAAGCAACCAAATGCATACCTGTTTTGTTGTTATCAACCTACTTGATGCTACTTGATCAACTAGTATTTGTAGAAGCATCATTTTTGTCATCATTCATACCATCGCCATGGGTGTTCACATAGATGGAAGTCATAAGAAGAAGCAACATCTACATCTTCAACTAGGATATATAATTCTTCATGAATACATAATCCATCATTAGTCATACTCAATTTTCATAACAACATTATTGAATAATAACAGACTATTCTAAGTTCACAAGCATGCCATATGAATATATAAGCATGTACATATGCATCGATGCACATCCATATGCACCAAGTATGTACTGTCATCATTCCTACTAATGCATATTCCTTTTAAGTTCCATGGTATGATTCATGCACTCTAGTACCTTTATGTTTCAGTTCACTTATTTATTTATATGCGGATGTTGTAGCTAATTGTATCTGAATTTATTCAGATCCTTGTTGCCTTCTATACTCCCATTCTTCTCATCTTCCCTATTGTTCTCTGGTCTAAACACTTTCCATCCAATTTCCACTTGGCCATTCTACAATCCAACCAATGTGTTCTATTTGTAGCAGCTTCTCTTAGGCAGTCATATCCATTTACCTTTATGAAACATTCCAACATCTTGGAATGAGCTAACTCACAACATTCCATTACTATAGTACCACAACATCCTTGAATCAACTTATCCATAATCATTCCACATCCCTACTAATACTTATAGTTGTCCATTAGATTTCTCCATTTAACAATTCCCTATGAAGCCATACTTTTCACTCTCAAGACCATTCCCAATGGAAGTCTCTTTTCATTCAATGACACATTTCAAGTGAAAGAACATTCAATGTTCTGTCCCTAATTCCTCTACATTGTGTCATGCTTCCATTGTGAACTCTGATATCATAAGTGGCTCTCTCGCTTCAAGTAATTTTAAACAAGGTAGCTAATTCATAGCTAGAAAATACTTCCTAGACCCTCCTATGCTTGGTACATAAAGATGATTCATACATATCGTTCTAATCTCCTTGTTCTCTTTCACATAAAACTTGCAACTATCTACACATCTCTACCTTCAATTATATGGAGTCTTACTTTTCCTTTATATTCCCATTAATGAAATTATTCACCTGTTGGCTTCATTTCCTATGTGAGGATTCTTGTTTTTTTTCCTACAATTCATTCACACTCGGTAACAGCTGAATAATAATCCTCGTGTTCCATTCTTCTTGAGTTCCTTATCCAATTTTCATTGCTTTCCCTATAGCTCTTTATTTCCCCAACCAACTTCTACAAGTTTTTTCATGCTTCATGACTCTAATATCCAATCCTAGGCTTGAATTTATCTGATTATACCTCTAATTATGAAAAATATTTTCAAGCAACATAATCTATGTTAACGAAAATGAAAGTATAAGCATTTCTAGAAAAATGACCATAGAAAAAAGAAGTATGTGTGTGTGTTTGTGTGTGTATTTTCTTTTTAATTTTCCTTAAGGCCACAAGTCATCTTACTCTAAATTGACTATGAATTTTGTTGCTCAAAAAACTTTTCTAAGTGAATAACTGGATTCCTCTCTCCGAGAGATTTCCAATGACTATTTTCTTGCTCAATTTTTATTTCAGAGTAAAACATTACAACCTCCCAAAAAATTTCAGGATTTCATTCATTAATTCCACCTCATTGACAAGTGGCACCCACACATATCTCTATCACTTGTTCCATATGACGTGGCATTGACACAAACATTTCCATGGCACCTGTCACCTAGTCCATCAGTCCTCGAAGCAACGGTTTAGTTCACTTCATAGCCTTTTTTTGTCGTTAGAGTCTTCTCCGTCAAAGTGCATCCACTCCTAGCTTCACTTACCACTCTGAAAGACATGTTCCAATGGCATCCTCTGGCATATCTAATGGTCCTCACAATTGAAAAACCAATCTCTCTAATTTCTTCAGAGTCTCCACCTGCAGGATGATTAACCCTCTCCTTTTCCTTCTTGCACTTAGTAATCAAGTGGAACCCACAAAGAACTAATGTTAAGATCATATCTTTTCTTCCCATCATTCTATGTCTCAAATATATTCATGGATTCCTCCCATCAGAGTACATCAGCTTCAGGCATCCAATTTTACTATGAATCGCGGACTTTGACGATACTCACTGCAACTGATCTAACGATACATAACCCATATAAGCCACTCTCTGATGTATCCAATAGTTAGGATTTGCTTAGAGTTCACAACTAATTGGTAGTTAAGGTCCATCCCTTTATCTCTTCTTACTTGGCCATGTGGGACCCACAACAGAATGATGAATGTTTTTATGTCGTGCTTTCTCACTTATGAATGAAAAAAATCATTCCTTGGAGTTCCTCTTGTTGGATCCCAATCACCTGGATCCAATGGTTGAGGTTACTCCTTGACTAAATCGACAACTCTGGTTATCTCTCATAATTCCTCCCATTGGAGTGCATACCCCTCTAGGACTGTGACTCACCCCGACTAGGACCCCTCCGATGAAGAACTAAGATTCTCTCAGCTAGTAGATCTCATAGATAATATTTAAATCGAGGGCCCAAGGCCCTCCATTCCCAACTAGGTTCACTTGTGTCCCATCAAACAACCAACTGTCGACATGTATCATCCTCTGAGTACATAGATTTCCATGTTGGCATCCTTGTCACATTGACCACCAAGTTGTCACACTACGTCACTATGACATCACAATTCTCTCTCCTCCTTCTCAAAACAAACTAGATCTACGGCTAAGATCATTAGAATATTTTCCTATAAATCAATGATCCTTCACTCTCAGAGTCCCTCCCATCAGATTGCCTCCACTTAAGGCATCCAAGGTTACTCCAACCCTCGGACTCTGAAAACACTCACCAAAATGGATCCAACAGTTCATATCTATCTGAAGCCACTCTCTGATGGATCAACAACTATCAGAATCCCTCTTCATCGGTCTCCATGCAACCTTTCACTTAGACATCCCAATGGTAGTGCCCTTCGATCAATGGTGTAGGTTTGTCCATCCTCAGATCCAACGGTCATCAATTTAGGGAGACCATCGAAAGAACTAATAAAAAAGGAGACCTCTAACTCACCTGACACAATCATCTACTAACACATGGAAATGAGTGTGTATCATAGGATGAAAACTCGTAAAGTACAAAGGATAATGAGGCATTGATTGGACATACAGATTGGGCATTTGACATGGCAACCAAAATTCCACAAGGTGCAACTCCGCAGGGTTTCGTGACTCTCCATGCTTCTTTCACATGTCACAAAAGTTTCATTTTTGTTTATAAATGGGTGATCATCTGCCTTTCCCCACATGCATGTGGGATAAATATTTACGGATTCCATAGATCAATGGTGGATAACCCACTTGGAAGCTTGATATACGATTTTTGTATGTTGGTTTCTTTTCTAGGCATACTATTAATTCAAAGGCTCATATCATGAAGGGAATGACTAGCTGGGATGTTGGGGCCATGATAGATCACCCAAGAACTATTTCCAAGGTGATCTTGACATTGTTACACCTTGATGTTGTCTTATAGTCTTTAATTAATTCAAGAAATATGGAAAGAATTTTTGTAGCATGCCCTTTCAAGGGCCAATTTTGTAAACCTAGAGCTATAATACCAATCTATAACATACCCAATACATTAAATACCAAAATTATTTTCTTGGATACCGATCTGATATGTACCCATTTCCCGGGTACTTCCAAATTCACCCTCCCAGACTCATTACAAAATTTTGTTCCATTCTCTTGGATAAAGAAACATGGATTCAACACATGAAAACGACAGGAACATGTTAAAACATCGAAGAAAGGAACAATATTCCATGCAAAAAAAACAACTAGAAAGCACACACAAATAAATACATCTCAGAGATAAATAAATACACAGTGGAATATACATTATACAGAACACACAGAGAACACTTATATTTTCAATTAAACATTCACCAGTTGGATGCATACCAAGGATGTTCCTCCCAACCATATAAAATTTTGTTCCAATTATCACAATAGGTCAACCTCGATCTAGGGATTTGAATCCACAAGGATGGGTCCTATGAAAAATCTAAAACACACAATAATTATATAACTAACTCTTAGGTTTTCCCAGCCACAAAACAATCCTAATTTCCATCTCTCTTTCTCCTTCATCCTGCACAACCCAAATAAATGAACCCCTTTCCCTACCATGCAGTCCATCAAGTTGTTCCATTTCTCTCCAGGGTTCCAGTGCTATTGGTAAGGAAATCCCCATGCTATAAACTCCAAGGATTCTCAGTTTTGGACAATTATTTTCGATCTTCCATCAATCCCATACACAAAGGAATACATTCCCTTATGGAATTATCAATAATTCCTCACGACCATCTCACAATGGCTCTCCTCCTCCAACCATTCATTTCCATGCTCCAACCAAGATAAAATGCATTGGAAATAATGAGGAAGACGAGTGATGGATTTCTTAACCATGAGTGAAGAACAAAATAACAACACCCAAACAACCCATAAGAAGATTTTATATGATTACCAAAACCAAGAACCACATGGCCTCCCCCCAAAAAACTCATGTAACCACTTTTCTCAATTAAAACCAATATGGTTAAATAAAATATAATAAAAATACTTAGGCCCTTTATCCCCCTCTTTCGTGGAATCATAGCCCCATATCTCTTGTCCTTGTCTTTTCTGCAGCCAATGATGTATTCTATATGTGTGTGTGCGTGTTTATTACATTTCTAGACACTTTGGCCCCTTTCTAACTTTACCGGCTCACCATCCTAAGTTGCATTTACATAATACATTCTAGTTCATAGGGGTTAAAATAGAGGTGTTACACATAGTATTCCTAGTACTCTAACAAACTCCACGACAAGTAGAGAGGGGATATCACCCTACTTTCCCCAATGCTACCTCATTATTAACTCTTATGTTAGAGGAGAATCACAACACACTCGTTCATATAATGGGTTTATACTCTTGCTCGTGACTTCTAGGTTTAGTTTTGTGGCCTTGGAGAATTTACTTTCCAATCCTATATCAAGGCCATAAATATTAATCTAGTGTTGGTTTTCTATGAAGAAAAAGGTCTAATAATGTTAGAAAAATAGGATTGTGGAGAAATAAAATAAAAACAAAATGTGGAAATAAGACACATAAGATACACAATACAATAGAGACACATATATACGTGGTTCACCCAGTGTGGGCTACATCCACCATAGAAATTGCCAAGTCCTTCCTTTTTGTTATCCAGTAAATGAATGGATACAACCTACAGCACACCTGTTATAACTTCCTCTTCTTTCTCTCACAGTATCCTCTCTCATAATACAATATTCACAATGATACATAGTCGCAATACATTTCCCTCATAAAATAGGGTTTACTTATAGGGAAGAAAAACCCTAACATAACTTATATCATTAGATCTACAGCCTTATAATGAATGGTCTAGATTTAATATGAAATTACAATATACATTTACAAGGAAATTTTTTCTTTGGAGGCTTCACCCTTAAACCCCCACTGGGGGCCTTCTTTCCCCTGACCCCCTAGCTGGGGGGATGAGTACCCCCTGAACTTGCATGGGGGGCCAAGCCCCCCCTGCAACCCCCCCCCCATGTGGAGGGGTGTACAATATTCCGGGGTTTAAATTCTTCATGGGGTATAAACACAGACAAAAAAAAAGACCTATGAAACATAAAGATAATCAAGCTCCACAACCAACAATGTCCCACTTAGAGACTCATCAAAACAACTCCATTGTTGTTGTACCTACTGGACTATACTCCAACTTGGACCTAGAAATTTTTTTATCTTCAAATTCATGCTTGAAGACCAACTGAAACTGAGTAGGAACTCAATATATCCCTAGTTACTCCCTTTGTAAACATGTATGTAGGATTATGGCTAGTGTGTATCTTTTCCAACTTCAAATGTCCATCTTCCAAGACAGATCATATGAAATGGTACCTGAGTTGTATATTCTTAGTCTTCGAATGGAATGTTGAGTTCTTTGTAAGATGAATGGCACTCTCGTTTTCACAATACAACTTGCTATTCTCTTGCTTCATTCCCAATTCCTCCATAAATCTATGTAACCAAATAATTTGTTTACTAGTCTCTATAGTAGAAACATGATCGGCCTTTTTTTTTTAAAGTGAAACAACCTTTTTCATTTTTGAAATCCAACTTAGTGTTGTTACACCTACAGTAAAAACATACCCTTTGGTGCTCCTCCTACTATCTTTATCACCTACCATATCTGAATCAATATATCTTTGTAGAACAATGTCTAAACCTCCAAAACATAATGCATGAGTAGCAGTACCTTTCAAATACCTGAGAATCCACTTTACTACCTCCCAATGTTCTTTACCTAGATTTTTCATATACCTACTCGCAACTCCCATTGCATGTGTAGTATTTGGTCTTGTGCAAACCATCACATACATCAAGCTACCAACTATTGATGAATAAGGGACCCTGGACATGTATTCTATCTACCCCTCTATCTTGGGACACATTTCTTTGTTTAATTTGAAATGGTTGGCTAAAGGTGTACTAACTGGTTTTTCATTCTTCATTCTAAACCTCTCCAACACCTTCTCTATGTACTCACCCCGAGACAATGTCAAATTGTGATATTTCCTATCTCTTGTTATTCTCATACCAAGGATTTTCTTTGTAGCACCCAAATCCTTCATCATAAATGAATTATATAATTTATTCTTGAGAACATTTATATCCTGCATATTAGACCCTATAAAAAGAATTTTATCTACATATAATAGCAAGATAATATATCTTCATTTTTCTAGATTTTTAAAATAAACACAGTGATCATAATGACATCTACTATAACCTTGTTTTGTCATAAGCCCATCAAACTTCAAATACCACTACCTTGGAGCTTGCTTTAGGCCATACAAGCTCTTCCTCAACCTGCATACCAAATTTTCCTTCTCTTTGAACTCATACCCCTGTGTCTACTACATATAAATATCTTCCTCCAAATATCCATGGAGAAAATATGTTTTTACATATAATTGTTCGATATGCAAATCTTCCACTACCACAAGACTTAAAATAGTCCCAATTGAAGTCATTTTAACAACAGGAGAAAATATTTCATCAAAATCTATACCTTTCTTTTGTGCAACCCCTTTACAACAAGTCTAGCCTTGTACCATTTTCTGCCTCCATCTTCTTCCTTCAACTTGTAAACTCATTTATTCTACAATGCTCTTTTTCCTATAGGAAATTGAACCAAATACCAACTCTGTTTATTTACCAGGGAATCCATTACCCCTTTCATGCTCCCACTTCTTTTTAGTGTCTACCTGCATTACCTCTTCATAACATTATGGTTCACCAGAATTAGTCAACAATAAATAATACAATGAAGGAGAGTGTCATTTAGGGGGTATACTTACTCTAGTATATATTCTAACAACACTTGAAAGTGTTTGAGGTACTTGTTGCTCCTGTTGTTGTACATTTTGATTTTTTGGTGCCTTTGGAATTTCTTTTTTAGTGATCTCATCAAGCACTGTGTATTTTGGTTTTTGTTTTTCTTGTTTCTTTCCCTGCAACTAATCTGTGTACATGACCTTCTCATTGAATATGACATCTCTACTCCTAATGATTTTGTGATTTTCATAATCCCATAAGTGATAACCAAAATTATTGACAATGTATCCAATAAATGTACACTTCTTGGTTTTTTCCTCAATCTTTGTTCTATTGTCTTTATCAATATGGACAAATGCTTCACAACCGAAAGTCTTCAAAAATGAATAGTTTACCTTTTTACATGTCCATGCCTCCTCTGGAATGCTACCATCCAAAGAGCTTGAAGGTCCTATTTTTATTAAGTAAATAGCAGTATCTACAACATCTTCCTAGACCTGTAAGGGAAAACCAACATGCAATCTCATACTCCTTGCACGCTCCATGATTTTCATGTTCATCCTTTCTGACACACCATTTTCTTGTGGTGTTCCTAGAAGTTTCTTCTCTCTACGAATCCCATGGTATGAATAGTAATCCTCAAACTCCTTAACAATAGGAGAAAATATTTCATCAAAATCTATACCTTTCTTTTGTACAACCTCTTTACACCAAGTCTAGCCATGTACCATTTTTTGCCTCCATCTTCTTCCTTCAACTTGTAAACTCATTTATTCTACAATGCTCTTTTTCCTGTAGGAAACCGAACCAAATAACAACTCTGGTTATTTACCAGAGAATCCATTAACTCTTTCATGCCTTGCTCCCACTTTGTTTTAGTGTCTACCTGCATTGCCTCTTCATAACATTTTGGTTCACCAGAATTAGTCAACAACAAATAATACAATGAAGGAGAGTATCGTTTAGGGGGTCTACTTAACCTAGTATATATTCTAACAACACTTGCAATAGTTTGAGGTACATGTTTCTCCTTTTGTTATACATTTTGATTTTTTGGTATCTTTGGAATTTGTTTTTCAGTGATCTCATCAAGCACTGTATATTTTTCTTTTTCTTTTTCCTGTTTCTTTCCCTACAACTAATCTTTGTACATGACCTTCTCATTGAAGATGACATCTCTACTCCTAATGATTTTGTGATTTTCATAATCCCATAAGCGATATCCAAAATCATTAACACCGTATCCAATAAATGTACACTTCTTGGATTTTTCCTCAAGATTTGTTCTATTTAATTTATCAATATGGACAAATGCTTCACAACCTAAAGTCTTCAAAAAATAATAGTTTACATTTTTACATGTCCATGCCTCCTCTGGAATTCTACCATCCAAAGAGTGTGAAGGTCCTCTTTTTATTAAGTAAATAGCAATATCTACAAAATCTTCCCAGAATTGTAAGGGAAAACCAGCATGCAATTCCATACTCCATGCACGCTCCATGATTGTCATGTTCATCCTTTCTAACACACCATTTTCTTGTGGTGTTCCTGGAACTATCTTCTCTCTATGAATCCCATGGTATGAATAGTAATCATCAAACTCCTTGTTGCAATATTCAACTCCATTGTCTGAACCGATAAATTTCAACATTTTTCCTGTCTCATTCTCAACCAAAGCTTTCCATTTCTTAAAAGTATCAAAAACATCATATTTTTGCCCAATGCAATAAACCCAAGTTTTTCTAGTTGCATCATCAATAAAAGTAACATAATAACAAGATCCACCAAGAGATGATACCTGAGTTGGTCCCCATACATCTATATGCACAAGCTCTAACCTTTCTCTCTTCTTTTCTTTTCCGGCTCTGAGAAATCTGACTCTCTTATGTTTTCCATAAACACAATGCTCACAAAAATCCAAATCAATTTGTTTAAAATTGGGAAGCAAATTTATTTTGTGAAGAATATACATCCCCTTCTTGCTCATGTGTCTAAGCCTATGATGCCACAGTGTTGTATCCACTCCTGTAAAAGATAAATAGATAGAAGAGTCAATATTACCAGTACATAGATACAATGTACCTACCTTCTCTCTTTTTGCTATCACCAGTGATCCTTTGGTAACCTTTCACACCTTATCTGTAAATATGGATATACAACCTTCACTTTCCAAATTCCCTGTTGAAATTATATTTTTCCTTATATTTGGAACATGTCTTACCTCTTTCAACAACCATTGGTTTCCATTCCTTTGATTTATTTTTATCTTTCCCATTCCAACAATTTTGCATGGTGCATCATCACCCAAATGAACCTGTCCAAAATCACCTTGAAAATAATCTAGAAAATTTTTCCTATGGGGTGTGGCATGAAATGAAGCCCCTGATTCTACAACCCAAGACTCAAAAATATTATCTACAGAAAGAATCAAAGCATCTTGTAACACATCACATGTTACATTTGCTTCCTAATTTTTCTCTTGTTGTCCATCTCTTTGTTTCTTTGGAGCTCTGCAATCTTTCTTCATATGTCCTTTCTTCCCACAATTCCAACACTCTATCTTTCCCAATCTGGATTTGGATCTGTCCTTCATAGAATTCACACAGTTCCCTGAGCCCTTTCCTCTATCCTTTTGTCTTCCCCTATTTCTCATGTTTAATGCATCAGTCAATGTCTCACCTGTACTTTTACATCACATTTCCTCGCTAAGGATAACACAAACAACATCATCAAATTTTAAAGTGTTTGAATCGAAGAGAGTGAATTACATCCATGACCAAGCCATTCCAACTTTCTGGCAACGAGCACAAGATTAGAAGAGCCCTGACCTCATCATCAAAGTCCACTTTTATAGAACTTAGCTTATTAGTAATAGTATTAAATTCATTTAAATGATCTCTTCATTAGAAATACCTTATTGGATGCCGAGGCTTTAACATACGATTTAGCCAATGCATCCATCAACTCCTTCGTTGTGTTTTGTTTCAAAATATTAAAAGCCACCGACACTACCAGGTTCAACCATATCATTCCTAGTGTCTTTCTATCAATAACCTCCCATTCTTCACCCTTCATGGCCCTCAACTTCTTTGATATTCCACCCAATGGTAGGAATAGATCCTTCTGATATAAATAATCTTCCATTTGCATCTTCCATAACTAGCAGTTTTGGTCATTAAATTTGTTGACCCTAAACTTTCCATCTTCTGCCATTGCTCCCACTCAAACCAAGAACCCTCTTTTCCAACAAGTTTCTTTTTTCTCTGATACCAGTTGTTAGAAAAATAGGATCGCGTAGAAATAAAATAGAAACAAATGTGGAAATAAAAAATAGAAGATACACAATACAATAGAGACACAGATATATGTGGTTCACCGAATGTGGACTAGGTCCACTAGAGAAATTGTTAAGTCCTTCCTTTTTATTATCCAACAAATGAAGGGATACAACCTACAACACACCCTTTGTAACTTCCTCTTCTTTCTCTCACAGTCTCCTATCCCAGAATACAATATTTACAATGATACATAGCTGCAATACATTTTCCTCATAAAAGAAGATTTTCTTCTAGGGAAAAAAACACTAACATAACTTCTACCATCAGATATGTGACCTTATAATAAACAATCCATATTTACTATGAAATTAAAATATACATTTACAAGGCAATTTTTCCTTTGGGGGAAAGCCCCCCCTGCAACCCCTTTGCATGGAGGGGTGTACAATATTCTGCGGTGTACAATATTCATGGGGTATAAACACAGATGAAAACAAAGACCTATGAAACATGAAGATAATCACGCTCCACAACCAACAAATAAATTATAAATTAAGTTTTTTGTCTTCTTAAGTTGTTGATTGTTCAAGGGAAATGGATGTAACTTCAATGATGTTTTGAGTCTTTCCAATCCAAAAGAAGAAAAAGTATGTACGCAAAAATGCAACTTTTTTGTTCAATGAACTCTATCTAAGGAAAGGGAGAACTCTTTTTCTTTTTATTTTTTTAAAACCAACAAGGAAACCTCAAATTCTCTCAATAACCACTCAAGACAAATCAAGCAAATAAACAATATCCTCACATACTAATCACAACAATCTAATATTTTGAAACACTCAAAAGATTTACCTTAGCACACTTTTTTTTCATTCTGAAATTCAATCTTTCCTTAATCTAATCAAGGAAATAAACATGCAATTCAAATTGGAAAACAAAAAGTTAAGGGATATGTGATATTGGTAGTGATCCTACCAAGCACACTCCAATGTCTATACGAGAGAAAAAACCCAAAAATTGGAAAACGATTTAACAACTCAATACATGTAAATTGAATATGAAGGGAACAAAGACACACTACCAGATCTAAAAAGTCTTGCTAAAGATGCAACCCTGGTCACTACTCACCAGGAAACAATCTATCATCAACAAGCAATCCAACCAAAAGCACTCAAACACCTCAAATTTGATTTGAAAACACAAACAACAAAGATAGGATCAAAAAAGGACTAGATCTAGGTTACCATACTTCTAACAGACTTACAAGACTAGGCAAGTACAAATCTAACAAAGCACAATTCAGAGAATTTCAAAAACGTCGTGGCCAACAAATTTCCAGAGAGAGACCATTAGGTAGGAGGATGCAAGTTGTACGCAGGAAGCTCATGATTGGTCTCTCTAGTACCTAAAGAAAAAGAGTGATCATTTACAAAATTGGGGAAAAAAACCCAAATATGGCTCCGATATGACATATTTGAGAGATTTGATCCTTCTATGAGTGATGAGAAAGATATAAAATTAAAGAACATGTTTTAGAAGTGAAAAGAGAAAGGAATAATCCAAGACTAAGGAAGTATCAAATAACCTTCCCCAGTGGAGTCACATGATTTGTTGTAGAGAAATCCCCCTTAAGGACAGGTGAGCACTCCCTTAGATCTACCCATGATCAGAGACGGACTGCGAGATACAACAGTATGACACTTTCCCTAGATCTAATATATTTTTTCCTATTTATGCTAAAAGAGAGAAAGGCATACCTTATTATTCGATGATTATCCTTACGTACCCTTGTTGATGCAACTTTAGAGATCTATCTCCAGCTCTGACCACCTATTCCTTGCACACAAGGAGACAACAAATATCTATCCTCAAACCTCTCCAAGCATTAGGAAATTGTAAATCTAGACTAGATCTAATCTGATCTACTCATTGCAAGACTAGATCTATCATCTATGATTGAATACAACAACATTGGAAGGGGAATACCATGTAGATCTATATTCCTAGACAAAGAAAATGTACATCAATCATGTAATTACCTTGAGTCATGACTAAAGTCCTCTTAGTTTCTTTCTCCAACTCCTCCTTAGCCCTTAGATAAGCAAGGCTCACTTGATATGGAACTAATTCTTGCAGAAGAGCTCCTCTAAAATTTATACAACATAAACTTCTAGTAGATTCTTCCTCCTCCTTCCTTTCAAATAGCTTCCTTATATGGATTAATGGAGGAGGCTAGGGGATGCTTACAAATCTCTAGAAATTAGTGAACCTCGACTTTATTGATAATTCCTAAGATCATATCATGAGAGAAACAACTCACCTAGAATTGATCTTCTCGTAACTCACCAATTCTAGAAGGTCACATGCTCGGTGGTCACAGACTGCAATGGTGTGCCTAGCAATCAGGTGCATATCATGTATGCAGCTTGGGACCGGTCACACTCTGCTAGTGGGACAAAGCACGACCTCCCTCAAAATCAGTTAAATTCAAAGGTAAAATAGTGTGTTGTAGCAAGGAAACATCAATGGGCCCTCCATCTATTGCTTGGGTGGAAAACAAGGCTATAACAGTGAGGGACAAGGCTAGCTTGGTTTATTGGTCTACCTCTCCATTCATCTCTATTTTTATATGGTAGAAAAAAACCTTATCGAAATGGGAGAGAATTTGTTTGATTCATGAGACAAATGTGCTAATTTGCCTCCCCCCCCCCCCCC
>CBVK0105628225.1:0-18203 GCA_900067695.1 Picea abies
CCCCCCCCCCCCGTCGGACTGCTTAGGATATCATGCCATGATCATGGCTCTAATAACCAACACAAAGTCCCCCAATGTTATTAATGTTCTGAAACATTTTTCCTTTGCAATGAAGAGGCCCCTTCATAACGAATATACCTCATCAAGATTCTTTGAAATGTTTCCAAGCCCCTAAGAATATTAAACAACCTTATTTTCACCCGAATCATAAAAACTCCCCACACCTATCACCCCTTTATTTATTTAATATTAATATAAAAAAATATTTTTTAATCATATTTAATACTTGGTTTTTAATTTCTTACTAACCCTACAATATTACACATAAAAGTTATCCTCTATCTTAAATTTTCATTCCACCTCAATACTTATCTTCCTTCATATAAGTTTTAAAATATGTGTATTTATTTAACAAATAACTTGAAAATATCAAGCATCAACTTGAAAATAAATTTCAAAATTAACAAATAATTAATCAAACTAAAGGGCTAAAAAAGGTATATATATATATGCAAAGACGTCATTTCACGTGATATAAAGTCAATATAAGGTTTGGATTGTAAAGAATTTAGATAGGTATATAAATATAGGGTGTGGAATGTAAAGAGTTTCTAGATAAATAAAAATATTATTTTAAATGGTTGATAAGAAATTTTGATGGAGTAATGCGATGACACATTTTATCGATTAAGTTCAAATCATTGCGCCGAAAGGTACTTTTTGTCTCACAGATAAGAAAATTTCATATAATTAGTTGTTGTCTAATTAGTTAGAAAGTCATAACTCGAATAGTAAAATGTGAAATAAGTCCTAACTCGAATAGTAAATAGTGAACAGTGACATGTTGATGATTACAAATTAATTACAATGGTATCATTTTCTGAATCAATCTATCATATTGCTGTTTTCTCTATTACCCTTATCCTATTGTAAATTTAAATTAATTAAAATTTGGTGATAATGGTATGATTTTTTAAATTAATCTATTTTATTATATTTATTGAAATTTGAGGAGCAATATCTACTTTGTTATATAACATTAAATGTTATGACTAATAGTATATAGGATATTTGATCTGAATTTTTTTAAATCCAATTACTTATAAAAACCACAATATTCAATAT
This sequence comes from Picea abies, assembly GCA_900067695.1. Taxonomy (NCBI): domain Eukaryota; kingdom Viridiplantae; phylum Streptophyta; class Pinopsida; order Pinales; family Pinaceae; genus Picea; species Picea abies. Next base: position 1,126 of record CBVK0105628225.1, read on the forward strand.
TATATAGCAAGATGGATATTGATCATGGTAAAATCTTCTTATTCGGAATAAATATATAGAAATGAGGTTGGTTAGCTGTTTTACAAAATGAGTTTTTTTTAGGAATCCAAGAAATATATATTTAAAAGAATACTACTTTTTGTTGTTCAAAATCCATTTCTGAATGAAGAAATAAATTCAGCATGCTGAAAAACTTCCGAGGCACTCTGATTTTACAAAAATAATTACTTAAATCTATAAATTCTCATTTGCAAATATGAGATGGGACCATAGTAAAATGAATATTGACTATGGTAAAATCGTCTTAAAACACTAATCCCAAATAAACATAGAAATTCTCTCATTTGCAAATATGAAATGAGAGTAGGGTTGGAATTTCAAATCCAACCAGCCCGTCAAATTTGACTGAAAAAGATTGACAGTTTATCAAAATTTGTTAGGTATTTGACGGGCAAATTGCCTCATGACGGGCAAATTGCCCGTCAAATTCCATCCCTGGATGGGACATGGGACCTTGTTGGGGGGCGTTTGTGTCCCGGTTCATAATAAAATAAATCTTTGAATGACAGATTTGCAAATATGAGATGGGACATTGTTGGGCCGTTTGTGTCACAGTTCGTATCGAAATAAATCTTTCAAAGACTCAACCCTCCAGTCTGATTAATCATGTATTCGTATTCGCCGACAGAGGAAAAGAAGCGCAATAAATCCCAGAAAATGTGAACGCTGGACTTCAACAAATTTGGCAATCAGCGCCTCGAATCCGCTTCGTCCGTGACCACGGGGTGTCCGGAAGGTGCGCCCACCAATTGAATAGAAAATGGCAAAAGCATTGTATTCGTTTGTACGTAATGCTTGTAATGGTGTCCTAAGGTCGGTTGGTTTTGAAGGGCTAACAGTCGAATGTGGGGTCGCGATACAATTGAATAAGTTTCAAATCATGCGCTCCATCTGCCCATCATTCTCGACTTTTCTTCCGCTACAATTCTCGCCGTGTCCCCGGCGTAAAGGAAGGGCTAAATTTCGCGACCAGGCTTTAATTATATTTTAAGAATGAGTCTCGGAATATTCTCGTCTTTGGAGTGCTATAAATTGAGACGCAAGCAGTCGAAGGCATTCTTCCCCGGCTCTGTGATCTGTTTTGCTTTTCTTGAAAGTAATCCAACCAGGCCTCCGATTTGGTATATATATATGTGTAGGTCAGTCGGTTTTAGAGTTGTTCTTTCTTCATTATGTGAAGTTCGTGTTTGATTTCGAATATGTCCAACGTTCCCCGATCTCTGTGCGACGTCTGTCTGACTCTGTTCAGGTTAGCCATTTCCGTGGCAGATCCCTGACCCTTTTCTTTCGGACCCTCCCAAATTTCCTACCTCGACTTTGGCATCTTCTTGTAGCGTAAATCGGCTCATCGCATGCTGTTTTGGGTAGCCTTTTCGGCCCTGGGATTCGGTAATGACGTACACTAGCGCTCTGAAATTGAATTCTGGCCGCCCCAGTATTCTTTCTGGAAAATACAACTTTACCGTGGAACCCTAACAGCGGTGCGGCGGTGCATATGGGAGGCGGCAACGCGTGGTTGTCCAGTCAAGGAAACGATCCTCATCATCATATTCATCGCCCTCTTTATTATGGCCGTTTTCCTTTCTCTCGTTTTATTTATTGTTGTTTTTTTTTTAATTGTATTTTATTGATACCTTTAATACTGCCATTCTTGGAACATTGTCATTAATTAGGATCAAAGTTATTTTTATACAGAGTCCTCATAAACGTGGCGATCTTAATAAATGTCTTTCTAATTATGGCTAACTTTGGTCCCTTCTAAAAATTAGTTATCTCTATTTTGAACAGTTTTAATTATGGTTATTGTTGCGAATCATCATTGGATTATGACGCCATTTTTATATTGGAGTTCTGGTTAGAAGCATTATACACGGGTTATTCAGGGCACCATCACCATCCCTTGCCATGTCTCTGATTTCCAGTATGTTCAAGGGCTTATCGATGAAGAACGACACCATTCTCACAGCGGCGGCGGCAGCGGCGGCGGCGGCTTCTGCTTTCGGTAGCCCGTCATTCCAAGAGCAACGAAATCGATCTATGTTCTAAAATTTGTTGTATCAGTCGATGGAGGAGTTATCGTGAAACTGTAATGTTGGCGTTTCTGAGACCTTTGAATTTAGGGTTATACAAATTTGTGGACTGTTAATAAACATCAATGTCTAGGACATTCATATTTTATGGGTATGTATATAATAGAAATCTTGTTGAATGGAAGCTTGTGACGATATTTTAATTTTCTGTGGCTGCCATGGGATGACGCAACGTCTAGAACAAGCGATTTACTTGTGTGGATCTACAAGTTTCTGTAGTTGTAGGAATCTTTCTACCTATTTTTGTACGTATCTCTCCATCTATCTTCTTCGATTTGGTGTTGGATTGCACGGTACTCATAAAACAATTAAAGATTTCGGTTGTGTGACTTCAATTTCAAAACCCGTCTTGTCTTGGGCATACGCCAATGGTTGTGTGGTAGTGGTCCAAATAGCAGATGTGCAATCGCACTCATCACCTACTGAATTCAAGCGTTGGCAATATTCCCATGATGGACTGCTTTAACGCCATTGTTGGATCCATTGGGCCATCAGAATCATGATGTATTTAGTGTGACCATACAATTAAATATCCATTAATTTTTAATAATAATTGTATTGGTTTAAGTCTAAGCGTTATAAGAAATTTTCAAAAATAAATTTTAAGAAATTTTCAGCATGTTGAATCCATTTCTACATTCAAAAATAAATTTATCCATTTTTGAAACAACAAAAAATAATGATTTCGTGTAAATTTATATCACAACAAAACAACCATTTTTTAAAACAATTAATTAAATAAATCTATCTTTCATCTATCAACTAAACATATCTATCTCTCATTTTTTGAATAGCTAAAATATCAACTACACATCTCTCATCTCTCATCTCTCATCTCTCATTTTTTGAACAACTAAAATATTGCACAGTAAAGTGTAAAACAAAAGGCAACAGTAAACTTTTTAAATTGTGAACTTTCAACAACACTACAATATACTAAATCTAATCTGTATTAGTAGTGTATCCTAAACCTTTATAAGGATTACTATTTGTTAATCTCATAAACATCTTTCATTTATCAAATAGATATCTATCATCTAGAGATCTCTCATCTTTTGAATAGTTAAAATATTGAAAAGTAAAATGTAAAACAAAACATAATTATTAAAAGTGTTTTCATATTCCAATTTTACATTTTTCATCTTATTTTCAAAATAGAAATCTTACACCCTCCATCTTATTTTCAAAATAAAAATCACTATCAACATAATTAACGTTTAAAAACTTAAATTTAAACAATTTTATAAATTCTAAGATTTTCTTACACTTTATGACCAATACACGAAAACACATTTGTAAATCAATTTTCTTAAATTTAAAATTGGCGATCATCCATCACAAGTTTCCCTTAAAACAATACGAAAGACTTACACAATGATGAGAGCATCCATCTTTTCTCATGTCCACCTAAACTTCATCATCTTGCTTTGTCCTTTTTATTGTTTCTTTATCGATTGTGTGTACCTTTATCTTTTTCCTTTTGAAATGGATGGTTGTGATGGTGGATTATCTTATATAGTGGAAGTCTAACCACTAAAGTTGACTCCATTGTCATACGTTCTTTGCATTTTATTTTATGTTATTTATTCCTTACTAGTCCAAGTATTAACATATCATACTAAACTGAAGAAATATTTGTCAAATACATTATTCCTTTTAGTGGTTTAATTCCATTTCAATAAAGTAATTCCATCTTTCAAGGATGCTCTCCCACCTCCTCTATTTTATTGTGTTAGGTGCTTTGACATGATAAACTATACATCGTCCACAACGCACGTAAGCCATGAATGTGACATTGTATTTTTGCATCATATGTTTGTCCCAAGCATATTATGTGAATGGAGAAGGTTTTTTAATCTTTCCCTATCATGTCAAACATGGTGCCTTATTGTATGAATGTGAACCGTGGTACCTTATTCAACATTTGCGATGGAGTAGGCCTAGTGACATGAAAGCCTTCAGCCCTTTGTCTCTTCCTTTGTTTTTTATTGGTTGTGTCTTTCATATTAGAGTTTTATCTATGATTTCATATTTATGATGTATGTATGACAATGTAATTTGTAGGTTGTGACAGTACAAATTCATTAATCTATATGTTTACAACATCACAAATGTGTTGTTGTATATGTCATAATTCTTTTTTTTTTTTTACTTTTCATTGTTTTTAATTTTCATTGTTTTTAATTGTTTAATGTGTTTTTATCTTAGAGGAAGTTTATTTATGATATCATATTTATGGTGTTTACACTATTACAAATGTATTGTTGTATATGTCATAAATGATTTTTTTACTTTTAATTGTTTTTATAGTTTGATGTGTTTTTATATTAGAGGAAGTTTATCTATGATATTATATTTATGGTGTGTTATGTTGAGTATATAGGTTATGATGTCACAATATTACTAAATAGTTTTCATATCAAATGTGTTTTTGCATATATCATAAATCATTGTTAAGTATTTAATAATAGTTTGATTGGAAATTTATTATTTATTTTGATATTTTTGAAGGTGAAAATAATGGAGTTATTGGCTTGTAGGACCCATTTTAGGGGCCAGTTTTTCCTTGATGATCTGGAATCTAGAAACTTTTAAAGCTTGATGAGGCCTTAAACAATTGTTTTTTAGGATCAAAACTTTGCAAACTAAGTCCTCATCCTCTTAACATTGTTATGGACACTAAAAGCTTTTCAAGAGAGTGAATATCACCCCATTCAGAGTCTATATGTGGAAGTTTTGCTTCCCACAATTTGACCTATCTCATTAACCATTGTGATACCTAGTGGAAGCCACATTAGCTCACTTTACTCACATATGTGGAGTTAGAAATGTGTGTATTTTCAAGAAGATTCTAGAGGATCCAAAACTCTAATCCTAATCGGGAGTTAGGAATGCAAAAACCCTAACCCTAACCCTAGATTACTATAAGGCCATGTTAAATATTGGGTCGCTAGGATAGGAAGGGGTTTCGTTCTTATTGTATTTTTTGTTGCTCCATAGTTGAGCAGAGCATCTAGGAGTGGAATATTGAAGCAAACCAATGGAAGTGGAAGATCATATAGCATTTGTACAGGCCATAATGTCCATGAAAACTTTATAGAGAGTGTATGTTCTTTATTTGCATTTCATAACTCAGAAAAAAAGAGTAAGTCATAGACCTCATCTTCTAGCTAGGTTTTCACATATTGGGTTTTCGTGGGGCATATCTTGTGTTCATTATGTGGATGGTGTACCATTTTCTTAGCTTCTTTCATTTCAATTTCAATTTATTTCATTGTTTTGTGCACTACACTATTAAATATTAAAATTGAAATATAAAGTAAAATATTGCATAATATTATAAGATTTGGTGTGACAAACTATTCAAGTTAAATATCCATAACATTTTATAGATCATGATTTTTTATAATTTTCTATTCATTCTCTATGATAATGCATATTAGATTATAATAATGTGATTTAAGTATTTCCCTTGTAATTATTATAAATTAGTTATCTATAAACTTATCTCATCAAATTTATTCCATGCATCTCCCTAAATAAACGGGAATTTAATGCTTTGAAGGATATTCATATGGAACTAATGCACAATAACCTTATTTGTTCCATAATATAAGTTGGTTCACCTAAGTTATAAATTAGTTATCTACAAACCTATATCATCAAATTTATTCCATGCATCTCCCTAAATAAATGGGACTTCAATGCTTTGAAGGTGATTCATATGGAATTAATGCAAAAGCACATTATCGGTTACATAAACTGAGTTGGTTCACCTTGCTTAATGTAGTTAAATATATATGATTTTTCTTTGATATATTCTCATCACCGTAATATGGCCCTCCAAGTAAGTAACAACAATGGGTCTTTTTAGAACAAATTTTCCACCAATGGTATAAGGCTTATGAGTTTCTCAATTTGATATACACAATGCACATTTTATACTTTTACATGGGAATGGAATCATATCCCATTCAACAAGGGGTTTTGGTATATAAAGAAGGGATTCTTTAACCTTATATTCATGGTATATAAGGAAGGGATTCTTTGACCTTACATTCCTCATCCATGTACATTATAAGTAGTTTATATGGTGTTTTTTAATTATTTTCTTTGACATTTATTATTCCAATTATATGTTCCATATCTTATTTTTTCAAATATATACATACATGAGCATTTAATTGTTTTTTTATTTATATGTTGATTTTGTTTGATTGTGTAAAAGGTATGCTTTGTTTTCTTTGACTTACAACCATTTCCAAGGTGCAACATGGAATTTTCTTATGTCCTCATGAGGATATGAAAAATGTGGAATCTTGTAAATGACCTTAACTATGTTGAACTGAACAAACAAAATATGAGACATTTTTATAGGATGACATAGTGCATAAGAAGGTTTCCACATTGAAATAGAACATGGAGATTAAGAAGGTGAGTAATATAAATCATTGGGAAGACTTAAAAAAACAAATAGATTTGGCAAACTCAAAGAATGGGAAAAATGGCTTCCATTACATGTGTCCTTTTTAAAATATGTATGTCAAATGAAATTGTTTTTTAGTGATGTTAATAAGAAATCACAACATATTTTATCACTCCTTAATAAGGAAGCTTTAATGCCTCGTGCACTTAACATATGGGAATTTCACAATTATTCTTTCATTAGTGGTCTGGTTGCTCATTTTTATGAAAGTTCTACCTTTGAGTTTTCTATTAGGAGGTTTTTATAATTTTTTGAATAATTTATATTCTAATGTTTGGTTTGTTGTTATTTAAATGTAAGAAATGTTTAGTTTGTTATTATTTAAATTTAAGAAATGTTTGGTTTGTTATTATTTATATTTAAAAAAAGTTGGTTTAATGCGATTGCATCCTTATCATTTGGTTTACTTTGATTTATATTAGCTAAGTAAGATGTCTAATGATTTTGAGGCAATATCATTTACTCATCCATATGGTTATCGATTACATGAATGCAATTATAGCCTTTTAAATTGAGATGACAATATTTTCAGGCGTCATTTTTGTCATGGAATTTTACATTTATTATATAATTTTTAAATCATCAGATTTTTTCTCAATGTTAAACTAACTTTTTATTCATTATTATTTTTTCTTGAGAATAAAATACCTTTTTTTCCATTTGTTAATACAAGATTGCTATATTTTTAAAATTAATATATTAATATATAATTAATATAATTTTAAATGTGTAATACTGTAGAATTGTTAAAGATTTATGTATATATGTATAATCATATGTTAACAACTAAATGAAAATAAAAATATGTTTTATGAAAAGTTGGAATATAATCAACTAAGGATTTTTTTTATCATATATTTCCATACCTATTATATTTTAACATCCATATAAATTCTAATAATATGAAAGGTTTAATGAGATGTCTATATTTCCTTTTATTTTTTTATAATGGATAAGTGATGCATCTTTTGAATTTAATTTTTCTCTCACACACATATACAATATGGATTGTTTCTCTTATAGTGTACACATCACTTAAATTACGCATATTAAAGTATCATATGAGTTGAGGAAATGAGAGCTAAGGTTAAGTTGGGGTAAGAGAAATATGTTGCCAAATAAATACATTTGTGAGTTGCCAATTTATTTATAACAAAAAATATTGATCATTTAATAGGATGTTATTCTATATACTTTGGACAAACTATTATTTAATATTTTCGAGAGGCAATACATTGCATCCTCACATTTTGAGATCATGTGGTTTTGGTACAAGTTTGTAATGTATAGTATATCTTCAATCTTGTTATATTGCAATGCATAATAAGGTCCTATATTTTCAAGATATTTAATCATGTGTTCTAGAATCATTTTGACTTATTTTCTTACTATGGTGTACTAATGAATCATTTAAATCATGCATAAGGGAATCCTAAAAAAAGTGGGTGGTGATTTTGAGGTAATAGAAAATTGGAATTATCTTCATAATTGTCTTCTTAAGTTATATGTGCTTCATTCTTCTTCAAAAAATTGTGTTTCAAATGATTAATTCTAGTTATTACTTTTATTTTTGTGTCAATAGTCGATCAAAATGTATTAATATTTACAATATATTCTTCTCAATTAAGATGTAATGTGTCTTAATGTGATTGCACCTTTACACACTAAATTAATGGATTCATGATGTTACAAATAAGAAAATGCAGATTTCATATCCGTCAATGATGACTCCACACGCTTCTAAGTGAAGTTTGGTTTATTGGATCTATAGTCACTCTATGTCCCTAAATAATTGGGAACAAAAAAATTGGTTTGCACACTTAACTCATTTCTATCTTCTAACTAACATAAAATATAAGCTAAAGGTTTTTACTTTGTCCATACATTATCTCTATTATCCAAACAACCTAATTATATATAATTTTGTCAACTTAATCATATATTGAATCATTTATCACTACAAAATTTATTATAATATGGTATGCATCCTATGTGAGTGATGAAAACCCCATTGCATATTTTTTAATTTCATGGATGAAACATCAATACATTTTTATCTCATTTAAATCATTTAACAATGTAAAAATAAATTAATGAAATGTACATTTTAAACTTTAAATGTAAAAAAAATTACACATTTTACTAAATTCCATGAATGCAACATAAAAAGAATTCAACTTCTACATTATTATCTCTATACTTTAATATAATTTATAATAATCCTTAATTAATATAACATAAAAAAATATCTAAACTCTCCACCATCTAAAACTATCTCATTGCTACAATTAAATATCTTAAATGATGAACTGACTAAATATATCAGTCTTACATTGATTGGAAACCTCTAATGAATAATACACAAAAATCAATGGAAACAATAAATTTTGTAATTTTCCTTTTTTTCATTTTCTTTTTTTTCATTTAAAAAAAAAAAAAAAAAAAAAAAATTAATTTTTAAAAAAAAAAAAAAAAAAAAAAAATTAATTTTCATGAACGTCTATATTATTAACCTCTTTTGATTATGTCCACAAATAAAATGTAAGTTGTCCTATGTATATTATTAGCCCCATTTCATTGTGTCCACTAAGTATATTATTAGCCCACTTTCATTGTGTACACTAAGCTTTTTCCTTTAACGATACAAAATAGTTGTAAAATGATGAGAGCGCCGACCTTTTAGGTCCACCTAAACTTCATCATTGTTCTTTTCCTTTTATTATATCTTTATTTGATTTCATTAGCGATTCTCTATACATCCATCATTTTCATTTTTGAAATTGGTTGTTATGATGGTGCGATTATTGTGTGGCAGAAGTATACCTACTAAAGTTTGACTACATGGCCATAGTTTCGTTATTTTGAGGTGGTTAAAGATCTTCAACCCAAAATTTACATGTTAGGGTCCTTAGTTGTAATGATGAAGAGAAAAAGTATAGTAATATTGTCTACAATAATATGGTCATAGGGTTCTTTATTTAGAAACCTTTAAAGATGCTCAAATGTTGGGGGCCATCCATGTTTTGGGTGTAATTTACATGGTAGGGTATGGACGTAATGATAAGACGTAGAGTATATATTGTTAAATACTATATTTTTTTTTAATGAAAATTGTTTTATATTCGATATTATATAGGACGAGTTAGACTAGACATTTTTATATGTTTTCGACAGTTTCATTATGGAAGGTATATGCTTTGGCCTAAAAAGGTTATTTATACTAAGCATTATGATATTTTTTCGGCATTTTTTACTTTTATTTGTATTTTTTTTCTAAATTATTCACACCAAATTATGTTATTTTAGAAAGAAATTGTACAATGATTGTGTTGCTAGTCTATTATTAGGGAAACCAGATCATCAACAATAAAGTAGTTTGTTTAGTTTAACAATCTTTAGAGACCATTGTATCTTGAAACTACAGTCTAGAAAATACCAAAAACTATGAACAACAAAGTAAATACTTGTATAATTCTATCTAACATACTAATAACTAAAAGGAGGGGCTACAACTCCTAGTCCCCTAAAGCTAAGAAAAAATAAACTATCCTAAAAATCATGAGAGAAATTAAGCTAAAGGAGGATGGTCAGCTGCCAAAGAAACTTGGGGTTGAGGGTAATCTAGCTTGGAGAAATACAAACCAGCTACCTTCTCAGCCAACAAGTTTTGTTTGTGATCTGCAAGCTTTACCTGGAGCTACATGTCTTCTAACTAGAGGAGGATTTTCTAATGAGCTTCATGCCTTTCCACCAAAACATTTCCAATTAGCATTTTTAGGAACTAATTTGGTGCCAATAGAGATCAATTGTTCGAAAATATTTGGATTCCCTTTTTCACATGGAGCCATGATCTAGAGCCCAGGGTAGAATGTTTTCGGTGACCTCCTCATCAGACATGAAGTTCCTGAGAACCTTTACATCAACTTCTACAAGATCAAATTTGGCCTAGATTTCAAGTGGAGGGTGTGCATGGTAGTCGACCACTAAACCGTCCACTTCAAAGATAACTATGAAAATCATTTCCCTATGACCAACACCCCTAGAGAAACGATGAGAACCACCGCGAGCCATGAGAACAAATAGAAAGGGAGGGAAATGGAGGAGGTGGAGTGAGGGAGAGGTGAAGGGGTGTGGAAAGGTTGTAAGAAGAGAAATGCATAGGGGAGCCAGACGGGAGGGAGAAATTAACCATAGGTTCGGCCAGAGAGGGGGTAGATATAGCCTATCAAAATGCACAAAGACATGAAAGATCTGGAAGGTTCCCATGAACCGATTCAAAGTTTCCATAACTGAAAATAAGTCTGTCTAGAGAACGAAAATCCTAAGGAGGATGAATGAGATAATCAACTTGCAGTGAAAGGAGGTCGTCGATCGAGAAAAGGTGGTAGAATGAGTGCATGAAGAGATATACTTAGGGGGAACGATAGGTGTTCATCATGTGAGTGTAGAGGGGACATGTGGTTTCTCACCTTAGGGAGAGGCCTCCTCGTTGGATATCATCCTTGACATTTGATCCAGGGAGGCTATGATGGCCTGTGCAATGGTACAGTAGTCAACATGGAGATCAGAGTGGGGGAAGGGATCACATTTTCAATACAAATTATTTTTTCCTTTGAGGATTCCCTCATTGGCTAACATGTCTGCAACTTTGTTGGAAAAGCATTTGACATGAGAGGGGACTATGACTTTTATCTTGGGGATGAAAGATTGAATTCACTCCAAACTTCCTTCTAGATTCCAACTTAGGGAGACTTTTTGTTTAGCATACAAATGATGATTTTAGAGTCCCTTTCTACTACCAGTTTATGAAATCCTTCTCGGATTACAGTAGTAAGACCTTTTTCCATAGCTTGAAGTTACGTTGCATTATTGTTATCGATACCTAATATAATCAGCATACAACAAGAGTAGTTGACCAATATCAATGCAAAAAGCACTCATTGACCCTACAAGGTTGGGATTTCCTTTGGAGGCTCCATCAAAGCTTATTTCAAGAAAGATAGGGGGTGGGGGTGCCCATAGCATAAGAGAGGTGAAACAAGTGGCTACTCTTTGACTACAAGAGGTGGAGGAGGGGAGGTGCAGATCCAGGTTCTTAAAAATACGGTGCTCCTGAGTGGTGCAATCCCAATCCTGGGCCGACCATTGGGAAACAAGAGTGGTCTGTGTGATGTTTCTTTTGATTTTCCTCCACAAGAGTTATAATCCTATGTGATTTTTTTAAATATTCTAAAATTTTGTTCCTTCCAAACATCCCAAAGTAGAAATCTGGGGAAGAGTTGTGATACTTGATTTGATATTGGGTTGGAAAAAGAAGAAGTTAGTTAGTGATCCATTGTTGCAAAGAGGTTGTTTCTATTGTGATCAAAGATGTGAAAGAGAAGTGCTCCTTGATCCCACAAATTGAGGGAAGGGAACAAGAATTTAATAGATGCTCCATGGTTTACCCATCTTGAAAGCATATGAATAGAGATTGATAGTTGGAAAATATTTGGATTCCCTTGCTCACATGGAGCCATGATATAGAGCCTAGGGTCGAATGTTTTCGGTGACCTCCTCATCAAATGTGAAGTTCTTGAGAACCCTTACATTAGCTTTTGCAAGATCAAATTTGGCCTAGATTTCAGGTGGAGGGTACACATGGTAGTAGGCCACCAAACCTTCCACTTCGAAGATAAATATGAAACCCATTTCCCTATGACCAGCACCCCAGGAGTGACGATGGGAACCACCACGAGCCATTAGAGAAAATAGGAAGGGAGGGAAAACGAGAAGGTGGAGTGAGGGAGAGGCAAAGGGGTGTGGAAAGGCTATAAGAAGAGAAATGCATATGGGAGTGAGAGGGGAGTGAGAAAGTAACCATAGGTTAAGCCAACCAGAGGGTCAATATATCCCATCAAGATGCACGAAGACAAGACAAATATAGAAGGTTCCCATGAACCGGGTCAAAGTTTCCATAACTGGAAATAAGTCTATTTAGAGCATGAAAATCCTAAGGAGTATGAGTGAGGTAATCAACTTGTGGAGAAAGGATGTTGTCGATCATGAAAAGGTGGTAGAATGAGAGTGCATGAGGATATATAATTAGGGGGAGGGATATGTGTTCATCATGTGAGTGCAGAGGGGATAGTTGGTTTCTCTCCATGGGGAGCGGCCCCCTCATTAGATATCATCCTTGAAACTCAATCCAAGGAGGCTATATTGGCTTGCACAATGGTAAGGTATCCAAAATGGAGAGCGGAGTGGGGGGCGAGATCAAATTTTCAATTCAAATGTTGTTTCCCTCTGAGGATACCCTCAATGGATAACATGTTTACAACTTTGTTGGGAAAGCATTTGATATGAGAGGGGACTATGACTTTGATATTGGGGATGAAAGATTGAATTCACTCAAAACTTCCTTCTAGACGTGAACTTAGGGAGAATTCGCTAATGGGGGAGCCTTGTTGGAGTATTTTAGCATACAAATGATGATTTCAAAGTCCCCTTCTACTACCAGTTTATGAAATCCTTCTCGGATTGCAATAGTAAGACCTTTTTCCAGAGCTTAAAGCTATGTTGCATTATTGTTGTCAATACCTAATATAATTAGCATTCAACAAGAGTAGTTGACTATTATCATTGTAAAAAGAACTCATTGATCCTACAAGATTGGGATTTCCTTTGGAGTCTCCATCAAGAAAGATACGGGGTGGGGGTTCCCATAGGATAGGAAAGGTGACACAAGTGGTTACTCTTTAACTACAAGAGGGGAGGTACATATCCAGGTCCTTAAAAATATGGTTCTCATGAGAGGTGCATTCCCAATCCTGGGCCATCCATTGGGAAACAATAGTGGTCTCTCTGATGTTGCTTTTGATTTTCCTCCACAAGAGGTTTGTTCCTATGTGATTTTTTTGAATATTCTACAATTATGTTCCTTCCAAAATTTGGGAAGAAGAAATCCAGGGAAGAGTTTTCATGATCAATTTAGGATTGGATTCGAAAAAGAAGAAGTTCAATTGTGCTTAATCATTGCAAAAAGGTTGTTTCTATTATGATCAGAGATGTAAAATAGAAGTGCTCCTGGATCCCACAAATTAAGGGAAGGGAACAAGAATTTAAGAGATGCTCCATGGTTTCCCCATATTGAGATATGTTTAGGCCATAACAACCCCCCTTTACATTTTCTTGTAAAAGTAGAAGGAAAGGGGCCCCATACTAAAATTTCAATCCTATTTCCTGATCTTCTACCGCTTGAGCCTAATGTTATTTATTTTCCTACCTTGAGGGAGTTGGGTTTTTAATATTGATTGATGATTATGTTTGATGGGTGTTGATTATTCCTTTAAATATGATGATTTTAAATGTCTTCATGATTCTTATTCACCTGTGAAGTTTCGTTGACATTTGTATGATGGAATTGACACATTATCTTCAGATATTTTGCAGATTTCAAAGTTCTTGATGGTTCTATGTGGATGCATGATTTTATGTTATATTGCATGTATTGAATGATTCTATTATCGATGATTTTTCTTAATAGCTGATTCAAATTCTGCATCCCCTTGATGCATGTGGTGCTTATTTATGAGTCCAAAAGGCTCGTTCAATCAGGTAAGGGAGATGATCCATATGGATATCGGTGGTCACCCACCTATTCCAATTGGCTCACATAGAGATTTCAGCTTGGTAGTTTCATTTTTCATCTCGACAATTTTTTTATAGATTTTCGGGTCCCAAACTTCTCGGGCCATATTAAGGCTCTAAATAGTGTTTTTTGGGCTCACCACAGTAACACTATAGACGACATCAGAGTGTGATGGAATAATGTGTATTCCTCAGATAGAAATTTCCAATTGGATATCGTGCGCTTAAAATTAAAATCATATGCAAAAGTTACGACCCCGGGAAGTTGATGTACCAACTTACCCCAACGGGTCCCACATGACTTTTGGTGCTTCATCTCCTAGGGTTAGGTTTTTGGATGTCTAGGGTTTTTTCATTCATGTTTTATGTAAAAAAGAATTTAGATCCTCATAGTAATCATCTTCTTAGGAATAAGCGTAGCTGTCACATCTCTTCTAAGAGACAAGCTATCACCATTCTAACAAGCTTGTTCCAATCTGCATTTTACAGTTTCAACATATTTCTTGTTTAATAGAAGTCAAGTTTTATTTTATCTTTATTATTGTTAACCATGTCTATGTGTTAATATTATATATTTTTGTTACATTTCGTTCCACTCATAAATCCAGATCAACGGTATCAGAGTGGTTTTCTCCTTATATTTTTTAGTGCATGTCCCCGATGAGGTTAGGGAATAGAGAGTTGGGTCTCGAGCTTGATTCTCTTGAGGAAAAATTCTCTCACACGCCCAAGCAACCTTCCATTGCAGGAGAAAATAAATATGAGGGTACATGAGATCCTTTCAAAATGTTGCTCGAGGAATACCTCAAGGAACATAGGAACAAGATGATGGACATATTTTCACAAATCCTTCGGCGACTGTGGGCAAGCGATGCATCTACCTCAAGAGGAGGTGCCACCCCCTTCAAGGTATAGATACATTTTTATATTCATATATTTGAAGGTCAAATAGATGTGAATGTTGTAGATAAATGGTTAAACCTTCTAGAAGGGTATTTTTGTGTCTACAACTTTTTTGATAGAGAAAATGTTACATTTGCGCTCCTCAAGGATGCCCCCCATGTCAAAGATTGGTGGGAGACTTTCTGTGAGCCAAAGGAAATAGAGGGATCTACATTATTTGTAGTTTCAACCACTTGGGGTTCCTTCAAGGATGCTATTAAGGAACAATACTACCCTGTAGGAAGTTATGACGAATTATATACAAGATGGACCACACTAAGGCAAGAAAGGGACCAGACATTGCCAGAGTTCACCAATGTCTTCCATACCTTGCACACCAAGTTGGGTATCAAGGAATCTTAGAGACATCTAGTGATAAATTATCGTGGTGGTCTACATAGATACATATAGACATAAATGTAGTTTCTGGACATTTCATCCTTGGGCGTGGCCTATAGATATGTTATCAAAATTGAGCAGAAGCTTAAACAAAAGACACAACAGTTTGGGTCTGCAAACTCCTCACAACAAAAGTAGGGAAAAGGCAGCCCCAAAATGCAAAGCAAAGGGCATAGAAAGGATGGGTAACCTCGAGACAACCAGTCCAAACTGTAAACAAACAAGGACAATGGGAAGACAAAGAAAGACACTGGGAAATGGTGCAAGTTTCATAAGAGCCCCTAACATAACACCATTGAATGTCACTCAAGGCAGTCATTGGTGGCTAATGTGAAATCCTATGAATCGAATGCAAGCTTCGACTTGAATTCAAAACCAGAAAAAGGGAGACAGATTAGTGATGCAGAACCCAGTGCCACATTTTATACCACCACTAAGGTCTATCCTGACGAACCTGATGAACCAAAGGAAGGTGAGTGACTCTTTCATTCACAGATGTGGGTGAAGGGTACTCCGCTGCACTTCATCGTTGATAGCGAAATCAAAAAGAACCTCATCTCAACAGAGGTGTTCAAGCAGTTGGCTCTGTCGACATCACCACACTCACAATCATACAACATCAGATGGCTCCCCCAAGGGAGCGATCTCCTTGTCAACCAATAGTGTCACCTGGACTATGTCATCAAGCCTTTCAAAGATGAGGTATTGTGTGATGTTGCTCCCATTGAATTTTGTGATGTTATTTTGGGACAACCTTATTTATGGAAACCTCAAGTTGTATATGAGTCTAGACCTCACACTATTATTATTACTTTGGATAGGAAACTATATAGGATAATAGAGTTAGTCCCATCTACGACCATTTCCTTGATCTCTTCCAAGCAATGCAGGAAGGTCATCTCTCAAACTGGGAAGTTTTTCTTCTTCATGATTTGCATCCACATCCATGGCCTCTATGATAGGTATTTCGATGCAGCAGAAGCAAGTGGACAAGGTCATGGAAGAATAAAAAGACATATTTTTCTCACCCACTGGAGTACCTCTGCACTATCAAGTCAAGCACTCGATCGTTATGACCCCTGGTGCACCGCTACCAAATGGGCCAGTCTATCACCACTCTCTATCATAAAATGAGGAAATCAAGTGCTAGATCCAAGAGCTACTAAAAAAGGGGAACATATTCCCAAGGTAATCACCTTGTGGAAGCCCAATCATGCTTGTGTAGAAGAAAGATGGGTCCTGGCGACTCTGCATTGATTATCGGGCCCTAAATAAAATAACATTCAGGAATTGGTACCCAATTCCCCAAATTGATGATCTCCTTGACCAACTCAAGGGGGGAAAATACTTCAGTAAGATTGATTTGAAGTCCGGCTACCACCAAGTCCCAATAGAGAAGAACGATGTATGGAATACTACCTTTAAGTCCAAAGAAGGTATTTTTGAATGGTTGGTCATGCCCTTTGGCTTGA
>CBVK0105628252.1:0-13800 GCA_900067695.1 Picea abies
GGAAGGTTTAGCCTGCAATGATTTGGTTGGAAGCTATACAGTTGGAAGTTAATTACTGAAGTCTAGATTGCTAATTATTTTGTGCAACAGATCAATGAATGTGTGAAAAATGATGAAGTCGTAATGGATATCATCAAGCAAGTGTAATGAGGGAGGACAATAAGGTTATCATTGAATGACTTGTTTTTCTTCACTAATGGAAGTATATATGTACCATGATGGGGAAAAGTCAAGAATGAACTCATTAAAGAATGCCACGAACCTTTATGCATTGGATATCTAAGCCAAAAACAAACCTTGGATTTGTTTGAATGAGGGTTCTATTGACGAGATGTCACTTACCAATTTTTGCGGCATCGCTCCTATGTCGAGTCGGGCTCCTCTGTATCCTCTTTCTCCTCTATCAAGTTAGGATATCTCGACCTCTTTCTCCTTTTTCGGAGTTGGGCTAGGGCTAGGGAACTCAGCCTCTTTCTCCTCTATCCACGCCCTCTTTCTCCTCTATCTATGGCCTCAACTTTCTCCTTTATCCACGTGTGCCCTCTTTCTCCTATATCTATAGCTTTCGCGGGGATATGGTGATGTGGGAATATGGGATATGGGATCTAGAGCCGTCGTGGGGATATGGACTCGAGAGGTTTTATGGGGATATGGAGACTCCAGAGCTGTCACGAGGATACAGAGACTCCAGTCGCAGGGATATGTGAGCTCGATTAGTTTTGAAATGGTGTTTAATTTTGTTGTGTTATAATTTATATATATTTTTATTTTATTTTATTTTGTTATTTGTTATAAATATTTGATATACATAGTATATATAAATTATAAATTTATACAATATATAAAATATATATTATATATTATATATATTTATAATTTATATATTTCTAAAAGCTAACACGAAAATCTGGCAAAAGGACCGAAAGATCTGTAAAACTCTAGATTCTGTTGTCTGGAGAGAGAGATATCCTTTAGGCTTCAAAACCTGGCAGATGGTACTCGTAATAATATTTTTGATACTTCATTAAAGGATCTGGAACAATAAATAAATACTTTACTTAAAGAAATAGAGGGGCAGTGGCGCCAAGGAAGTCGCACTATCTCGATACATAGTGGAGACCAAAACACTAAATGTTTTCATAAATTCACGAACTTTAGGAGAAACAACAAGTATGTATGGGAGATACAATATGAAGTAGGCAATTTACATTGTGGTCAGGAAAATATTAAAAAGTTTCTTTAAAAAACTTCAAAGATTTTTACAAAGAACAATTGGTTCCTTCTACCAATGACCAAGTCAGGGTGGTTTCTTTGTTTTCTAATATGTTAAATGTCATAGAGGCTAAGGATGTATACAAACCTGTTGAAAAGGAGGGATTGAAGAAGGTATTATCAAAATTCAAAGTGGATAAGAGTTTGGGCCTAGATGGATGGACAGTTGAGTTTTATAGTTATCTCTTTGATCTCGTAGGTGAGGATCTCCTTGAAATGGTTGAAGAGTCAGATTAAAAGGTTTTATACCAAGGGCATTAAACTCGGCTTGTATTACTTTGATTCCCAAAGTAAACAAGCCTCATAATTTCAATGAATACAGGCCGATATCTCTATGTAACCTTAGCTATAAAATTATTTCCAAGATTATAGATGCTCAGATTAAACCGATTATGTCTAGATCACTTTCGGATGAGAAGTTGGGTTTTATTCAAGGGAGACGGATTCAGGATGCCATCGGTACAATTCATGAGTGCATTCACAGCATGAAAAAGAAGAAAACAAAGTCTTTAGTATTAAAATTGGATCTACAAAAAGCATATGATTACATTAACTGGGACTTGTTGCGCATGCTACTTCTCCAAATTGGTATGGTCTTAGACATGAAAAACTGGATAATGAGTTGTGTGGTATCCACTTCATTCTCAATTTTGATTAAAGGAGAGGCCACTGAGTTCTTTAAAAGTGGCAGGGGATTAAGGAAAGGTTTCCCCTTATCTCCTCTACTCTTCATTTTGGTTATGGAAGGACTGAGTCTCTTATTAAAATATAGTCCAAGAGAAGGTAATTTGATTGGTATTAAAGTGTTCAGGACAATAAAAATTCTACACATACTTTGTTGACAATGTGATCATAATGACAAATGCTACAATGGAGGAATGGTGGGAGACTGATAAGGTGTTAAAAATTTTCTGTCTGACCTCAGGATTAAAAATTAATGGAACAAAGTCTACATTTCATCAAGTTGGATTGATGGAACAGGATCTAAGTCCCTTCAAAGCACTTTTTCCTTTTAGATTCTCGGAGCTGGATTTGAGTTGTAATTACCTCGGATATTTTCTTAAATCAAGGATGCAACAAGTCGAAGATTGGGGCTGGTTAATAAAAAAGATGGAAAAAATGATTAACAACTGGTGTTATAGATGGTTGTACTTAGGAGGACATTTCACCCTTTTGAAAGTTGTACTAGAAAGTCAACCTATCTACTGGATGTCTCTAGTTGTTGTCCCATGTTCGGTCTTGAATACTCTGAGGAAATTGATGTATAATTTTCTTTTGAAAATAAAATGTGATTCTAATCAAATGCATTTCTATAATTGGGAGCATATTACTCTTCCAAAGGTATTCGGGGGTTGGGGAATACACAACATCTTTGATTTTAGTAAATCTTTGGCCACAAACACCCTTTGGAGAGTATTAATGGATGAGGGAATTTGGCACAGAGTTATACTGGACAAGTATCTCCCACATACGACTGTGATAAATTGTCTTAGATCTCCTTCCTTCCATTAGAATGCGTCATCTAGAATTTGGAGTGGATTATTAAAAGTTGTTCACTTAATTACACATGGGTTAAGTTGGATTCCAGGGGCAGGCCAGCTCATCGCTCTTGGTAAAGATCGGATCCTGGGGCTTGGAAATAACTCTTACCTCTCTAGTATTATTCTGTCTGCATTAAAACAAAAGAATATTATTACACTTGCATAGGCCAGGAAACATTCAGATGGTCAATTTATATCCTCCTAATGGCTGAGTAGTAGTGATTTGGAAATTTCGGGAGAAATTGTGAAGGAATGAGAATAGTTCAGGCGAGCGCTTATTGATTCTGGAGCTATCATCCAAGATTTTGAAGATAAATTAATGTGGATATGAGGAGATAAATCTGGATTTCCTTCTGTAAAAAAATTCTACTGGAGCATAATTTCAACTAAAAGTTTGACAATAGTGGAGACTTGGAGACAGTCCATCTGGAAGTGGAAAATCCAATTAAAGATTAAATTGTTCATCTAATTGGCAATGGAAGGAAAAATTCTTACTTGGGACTCTCTGGAGAAAAGGGGATGGGAAGGTCCAGGTCGTTGTCCACTCTGTAAACAAGATTCAGAAAGTATTATTCATCTTTTTAAGTGATGTCCATTTGCCACATCCGTTTGGAATATCCTAACCAAATAATTAAACTTAAAAAGGTGTTGGTTTGGGAACACCCTGTCGGATTGCATTAAAAACTGGTATGAGGAAAAGACAGTCCCTACTCAGATAACAACTCTTATTTGTTGGTTCATTTGGAATGAACGTAACAAAGTAATTTTTGAAGGGTCAATCCCTTCAATTCAGGTAGTGATATATAATACATTGGCATTACAAAATAGAATGAGTACACTTCCAAAGGATAGACTCTTGAGAGATATATTGATCATTTTTCTAAAGGATTCTGCAATAGCATGTTTCGACGGTGCAACACAAAGAGATGGCATCTTCTGTGGTGCATGTGGTGTTATAAAAACTTTGGATGATACAGTCATAAGATGGACCTTTAATTGTGGCAGAGGAACCAATACAAGAGAGGAACTCTTGGGAGTATGGGCCACTCTCATGCTAGCAAATCACTTGTCATTACATCACATCCATGTGTTGGGTGATTCCAAAGTGGTTTTGATTGGATAATAAACAAAGGAAGATTGTAGGTGTGTATTGTGGAAGGATGGAAAGATAGAATCAAAGTTCTTATAAAGAATTTTTAGTATATTATCTTTTAGCACATCTACAGAAGCTTTAATATTGAAGCAGACTCGCTATCAAAGCATTCCTTTGAAGAACAAGAGGGCACTATATCCTATCATCATTGGTATAATGGTGCAAAAGGTCCTAGGAGACATATTAGAATCCATTAGACATTATATGTGTGAAACTGTTTTCTTTTTCGGCATATAAGTTTTTGTATGTTTTTGTATTAAGGGACAAATAGTTTTTGTATGTTGATGACTAGCTAGAGATATTAATATTTGAACTATAACTTTTTTGTGAACTTTAGTACTTCATCATTTTGAGACATTTAGCATGGATCTGAAATGGGTAGTATGTTATGTTTTAGATCCTGGAATATGAGAAGAAAGATGTAAAAAAATTATATGACTAATATAATTGAGCCAATTTTCTCGTGGAAAAAGATAAGATGTGCATTATATTATAATTCTCAAATAGCTGCACATAACATCAAAGAAGAAAAAGTAAAACTTAGTGATAGCCCTTGAGGAAGATAAAAAACAACCAATTTGCACTATTCAATTATGGTTTCTTTTGGAACAATTGGATTATTTTGGTATTTTGTCATGGACTACTATATTATATGGATTTCAGTATCTTAGCAGCCTCTCTAATAGAGAACATAGGGGTATCGTGATGTTGGTTATACAAATTCAAAAAAAAAAAATTATTAAAAATTTTATATTTAATGGATTGAGTTAATTTAGATAGGGAAAAATTATGATAAAATATTATTATTTGCGTTTAAAACTTTCACATAATTTTATTAATTTATTAAAAAAATAATAAATATGATTTTTTAGGATAACTAAATAGTTAAAGAAAAAACAAATAAGATTATGCATTTCTATTAAAATAAAATAGATTCATAAATAAAAATCAAAATGGGAAAACAAATCAAATAGATTCATGGAAAAAAATTAGAATTAGAAAATAAAATTCTAACATCATTAAAAAAGAAGACAAATAATAAAGGCCAATTCTAATAGCAATGTTTTTAACAGTGTACATAATGTAGATGTAAAAATATATACAATCAGATTTAATATCGTAAATAATATAGATACTAATATATAAAGTCAGATTTAAAACTTTTTTAAATTAGACAATAAAAATATGTATTTCTTCATAAAAAGTTATAAATTCAAATCTAAAAATAGATACCATATCTATAATTTTAATTATTGCAAACAATTAAATAACCTAAAATGAATGGAAAAAAAAAAAATTCAAGAACGAGAGGCTATGGACTTTATAGGCGCACTCGGAATTCAGAAGGAGATTACCGCTGGATCACATACCAAAGAACAACGATAGGTATATTTCAGTAGTGCTTTGGAAATTACCAAAGTAGAGTCTCTTAGCAGTGCGGGCGAGTACCGAATAGATAATATTCGACGAGATAATATGACAAATTTTCACTCAAATAGGTCTAGGTCTTGTAACTCTAAGGATGGACACGAATCTATTTATCAACGAAATTTTGATGCTTTAAATAGAAAATCGTTATTAATCTTTATCGTTTTGCGTGATATGTAAAGGCAAGTGATCGAGATTCGATCATATCAACGGAGAGTTTTTGTAAGTGCAGATTGTTTTAATATTTTAAATCGATCATTTGTTAATAAAATTTGCAGTAAAGTTTAGTTACTTAGATGAAGTTATTATAACATTCTCATTATGAGCTTTATTCATGTCGTTATGAGAATTGAATCAGGGTGGAGAGGATAACAATCATTCCTTGCAACCATCCAAGCTACACCCAATTGACATTGAATTCAAAAGTTCAAATACTAAACAAATAAATAAGTAGATTAAAATGTAGTGAATTAATTATTGGTTTATTGTATGTTATATTTAATTTGATATATTGGATACATATTATTAATTATTTAATAAATAGAATAAAAAAGTAATGAGATAATGATTGACTCACTGTGTGATGTTTAATGTTAATCAAAATAAAATAGTAAAAATTAAGCATTACTAGTGATTCAATGAATCAATTATTGAGTTATCACTTAGTACATTCCTTCTAGTCCATTAGATACATACTATTCACTATCTAACAGACAAGATAAAAAAACAATGAGATAATGATTGACTTGACTCACTGTAAGATACTTAATATTAGTCAAAGTATACAATCATCTATACATACTATTCACTATTTAAGGGACAAATAAAAAAAGCAATGAGATAATGATTGGCTAATTATAAGATGCTTAATATTAACTAAAATATACAATCATACTATAAAACAGTGAGATAATGATTAACTCATTACATCATGCTTAATGTTAACCAAAATACATAATTATACTACTCATTTCTATTTATCATAATTAATGTTAATCAAAATAAACAATTATACTACTCATTTCTATTTATCATAATTAATGATGAAAAATAAGCCATATAAATATTTACAAAATACAACTCATTTCTATTTCTCATATTTAATGATTGAAAAATAACCCATATGAATATTTACAAAATACAAGACACTTTTAACTATAGGATGTCTTGATATATGCATATATGAAGAAAAATTATTTTCACAGAAAGGAAATTTTTTGCATAAAATATATTGGTAAGGATAACTATGATCGAACGGGTGGTTAACGTTTGTACACTACCGCCATTGCCGTATGAACAAAGATGCCATTTCACGTGACAGTCAATGGGAACACCAGTCGCCTAAACATGTCGCATCTTCTTCGACGATATATATAGAGGTTCTGTACGAAGCTATCCCTGTCCATCAAGGTGGTAACAGAAGGCATTGCACAAACTTGCTGTACCACGGCTCTGTTAACCCTGAAATATTCTGAATCTTATTTCCACATGAAAATGGAGATGAGCATGAGCGATCTGTAACGGCTGTTTCTCCGCTCTGGAAGCTTAGTCCACAGTTCTCCTTTGCTTTCGGCTTCGAACACAAAAAGAAATTGCGGGAACCCAAGTCCTTCGTTTTATCAACTGAATTTAAACCTGCCATCAGAATCCAATTAATCAGAATCAAAAGATGCAAAATCAGAATCAAAAGATGCAAAAATAGTCATTTAGTTCAATTAAATGGAACGGGTTAACTCAATTTGTTAAACCACGAATTCTAAGAATCGGCCATTAGAAAGGAAGAGCTCAATCCATTGAACCATTAATTCTAAGTATTTAGCCAAAAACATAAATTCAAATCCAGTTAAATCACTAGATTGCCAACAAACTAAGATAGAAGATTCAAAGTTCTTGGAAATGCATTGTCTGTACTTACAGTCGATGCAGAATTGTGAGTAATGGAGGCCAAACGAAGTGGGATCATTGCTGAGAAGTGGCTTGCGACGTTCCTTGGCATAAAGAACAAGGGTGGCTTTAATCACATCCTCCACTGTTGCATCTTTGGAGAGTAATAAACGCAGGGGGCCACTGCTCTGCTCATGTTGCATCTTTGGAGAGTAATAAACGCAGGGGGCCACTGCTCTGCTCAACCGTCACATTCACCAGCAACTTATTCGCACTTAATGACTCCACTGGAGTATTCATCATCTTCGTGTTGCTCATAAAAACAGGATGAACATCCCGATTGAGAAGCTCTGGATGTGTCTTAGGCCTTTTCATCATCGCTGTTGTATTCTTTTTTAGTTTTGATGATGAAGATGGAACTTCCCCAGACTTTTCCGTTTGAAAAGGGCGCCCACAGAAGCTCCGAGATCTGCGCATGCTTTGCTCATGATGATGATCATCTTGTTGTTTGAGACTGAAATTTCCAGGAGGTCCATGAACACCGCCTGCTGTGGCAGAGCTGCTCATGTGAGCAGGTCTATGCAGTGAACCATTACCTGGATTCGGTCTGTTCACCGACGTCTTCGCCTTTTTCTCCATAGAATCTCTAATTATAACTACACGCGGTCGCCACTGTCTCAGTTCACCTCAATCTCCGGTATCTGTAATACTGAGCCTTCAAAAATGTCAGTGGGTGGAGGAGAAGAAGAACCCGAGGCAATAGAACATCACCATGGCTATGACTATAATGATCACAATTGCTCAGCGCGTTGGCTGCCGCAGATGCCCTTAGGGCGGCCTCGCATCCACCAAGCATCAATCAAATTCTGTAAGAGACTGCTCGAATTTAACGGGCAATTGTAGACTTGAAATGTTTCTATACCTCTCTGTGCATGAGACCTAGTCTAATAAGCGATCTTCGTGAAATCAAGCCCTGCTGAGTGCCGAGCTGAGCGCAGCAATGGAGGCAGGACTGCAGTACCCCCATTCAACGTAATACTTCGAATTTATAAAGACCGAGACAAGCAAGCTGCAGGAAAGGCGCAACAGACAATTTGAAATAATGGAATATAATAAGGCTCTTAAGAATTTTGGTTAGGATCCTCTTCCTCCTCCACTTATGTGTGCATAAAACAACAAAATATATAATATCATATCCTGCGGTCCACTGTGAATCCACGTTAATAGTAGGACGGTTAAAGGGGTTCACCATGAAAGTAGCTTATGGAAGTTTCGTGGAAGGCTGAAGTTGCGAGAGCCCCACCTACAACTACCATGGAAGAATATGCTTCTTCAATGGCGGCCACAGTGATTCGACTGTCAGACACTTTATCACTTGAAAAAGCAAAGACCATCATCACTTTCCTGGAATAAATGATAACTCTCACGTGGAGTAAATGATCTGTAAGATAAGTGACGATCCATGAAGAGCCTTCATTGAACTAAGACGTGGAATTCAAGCTTTGGTGCCCCATTGAATCAGAATTATTGGTTGCAAACAGACAAAAGGCCAACTCACGAATCATGGCCTCTTTTTGTAAGTAGTCAGAGTGGGCACCACAGGACGAATCACGCCATGAATGACGTTTCCCTGTAAGACTAGGGCCGCCTCCTGCTTAGCATTGAATGCTGTATTGGTATATATACATGGTAGAATATATTTTGGTGTATATATCAAAGATATTCAATCATCTATATATCACCTGCTGCAGTTGCTTAATGCTTAGTACTGAATATTGTATTGGTATATATACATTGTACTGTACTGTTGCAGCTGTCTGCTGCTTAGCATTGAACCATACATTGTAGAATATATTTTGGCATATATTAAAGATGATTCAATCATATATATCAATGCTGTAGTATTTAATATTGGTAGCAAGCTGTATATTACTAACTTTAACGGTGTATATGTATATATATATATATATATATATATATATATATATATATATATATATATTTTGTACAATATATTTTGGCGCTGCAAACCATGTAGATATCACGTGCTGCAGTATTCAATACTGTGTAGCAATTGCTTAATGCTTAGTATTGAATATTGTATTGGTATATATACATTGTACTTTACTGCTGCAGCTGCCTGCTGCTTAGCATTGAACCATACATTGTAGAATATATTTTGGCATATATTAAAGATGATTCAATCATATATATTACTTCTGTCGTATTCAATACTGCGTAGCAAGCTGTATATTACTAACTTTAGTGTTATATATATATTAGAATATATTTTGGCGTATATCAAAAGATGATTCAACTATGAAAATATCACCTGCTGCAATATTCAATACTGCTTAGCAAGCTGTATATTTCTGACCTTAGCATTAAACACTGTATTAGTATATATACATTGTAGAATATATTTTAACTTATATCAAAAGATGATTCAACCATATATATATCACCTGCTGCAGTATTCAATACTGCATAGCAAGCTGTATATTATTAACCTTAGCATTGAATGCTGTATTAGTATATATACATTGTAGAATATATTTTGACATATATCAAAAAATGATTCAATCATGTATATATCACCTGCTACAGTATTCAATACTGGATAGCAAACTGTATACCTTAGCAAGAGGATATATATACATTGTAAAATATATTTTTGCTTATATCAAAAGATAATTCAACGATGTGCAGTATTCAATACTGTATATTACTGACCTTAAGAGTAGGTACAGAGGCTCAAAGAAACTGAAACTCAAAATGGTATTAGAGAAACTATTTAACCCAATTAAGAAAACTAAGTTCAATTAGGTTCAGTTCACGTGCCAAATGCAAGGTCAGCGATATATACTGTATCATTTTCCCTTCCTTCTTACTCCATTGTTGAGGGACCATTTAGACCGAGCAAGACAGCAAAGTTTTTACATTCGGTTCACGTGTCAACCTTGTATCCTTTTCCCTTCCTACTCGCTAAGTTGGTTGTCGGTTTCCGCGTTGTCGAGGTGCCAAATGTCTGGTGTCTCGTTGGCTTAGCTGAGTCAAGCCACACAAGGAAGATGACGATTCCAACTATTCCACTGAATATGTTTTACGTGTGAATAATATACTCCATTGTGCATAAAAATATTATGAAAAGATCATAATATAATAATACAACAATGTTAATGATTTATTAAGTAGAGTTATCTTGATTTTGAATTCTGCAACTTGATATATTTGATTTTTTTTTTGGTAATGGATAGATGAGAAGTTAAGATGGTTTTAGGTTTGGTTTAGTTACGAACATTGTATCAAAATTTTAGATGATCATTATGATGTATATCTCTATTTTTTAAATGATTTTTTATTCTTTCAAATTTATTAAGTATTATCTATAATTTATAAAGTTTTATAAAGAAGTTACTTCAAAAGTTAGAATGAGGTGATTGTTAGTGTTTCACTTTAATTTTCCTACTTAAAATGACTTAGTTAGTCAATTAATGTATGTGGCCATATTTTTTGAATAAGGTTTATTAGATAATAGTGGATAGTTATTTAATATAAAATGACCCTCTTTATTAAATAAGGCTTACTAGATAGTTAATATTCATTAAAAGGGTTTTTCTATTTGAAAATCTATTTAAAAATCTATAAATATATGGATGTTTTTCTCAATGAAAGGTTGCCCCACCTTAACATTGCTTTATTTCATCTAATTATCATAATACAGGGGTTTATTTTGCATATTTGATCTTATTTGTCTCTTATATCTTTTTTTTCATTCAGGATCTCCGTATATTTAGTTTGTGCTTCGATTGTATAGGTTAAGGAACATTACAAGTGGTATCAGAGCTATTTTTTGAGTTAGCATGTCTCTAGATTTAGCAGAACATTTTTTAGGCTAGAGACATGTTTTGTTGTCTTTAAATAATGCAGCGATCTATCATTTAGAGGGTAAATATGTAATTGGGGAAGAATACATGCAGAGAATACAAGTCATGTCACTTGGTTGGACACCCTTGTAATCTTTGTTGGCACCCTTTTGAGTAGTACTGCATCAGACATCACATACATATGGAATTATCTTCCACATACCCTCAAGTATATTGAAAGCCAAAAACCTGAAACCAACCTTACATAAACAATGGCCATCCTATTGTTATATTACACCAAGAACAACACTCAGGGAGATAACTCTCACATACCGAGTTATTAGGTAGTACAACTAAGGCTACGATCTATCTTCCTTAGTTGGTGCCATGAAATATTTGGCTTAGTACTATTGTTGGAAACCCTTCGATATATCATAGAGCTATAGAAATTGGCATTCCTTTGTCTATAGGACCTTGCAAACCCTAACCTCTATAGTCACCCAACAAAATTCCTACATCTTTGCACCTAGAAGAATTTTGGAAATTCTATTAGTGCATTAATATTCAATGAGTAATAATCCCACTAGCAAAAAAAGGAAAGAAAATAAAAAAATAGTTTGGGTCCTACCAACGCCATTTTGGGGGATGTATCTCGAAAGAATCCTTGCACCATGATAATCAAGTCGATATACCTCTTTAGCAACCCTTTTTATGTGGATCCAACAATACAATGTTAGTGGTATATCTCAAAAGACTCATCTCGAGCCACTAGTCATATTGAGATAGGTCTAGGTTAACATTTTGATGAGATCTTAAGTGGTCTCATGGCCCATACATGCAACATGACATCCATAGAGAACCAAAACTAGGACAATAAGCAACAACAATGTGAATCCAAAGTTATTTTCATTGACTATAAATTAGTCAAATATCTCTTTGCAATGATGAACAACCAACATCAGATGTTGGGATATATATGTAGACACTTAGGTATCAAGATTCTATATCCACACATCAATCCAACCAAAGGGGAATATTCAACAAATGTAGTACATGATAGTCACATGCTCTTACGAGATACCCATCATGTGTTGATGTTTTTGTATCTTTGAGAGGTATTCCCACAAGTGGCCTTGGTGTCAGGCATGTGGGAATCTTCGNNATTCCCACAAGTGGCCTTGGTGTCAGGCATGTGGGAATCTTCGTTGGCACTTCATTGGACTTTTTTTTGGGTGAAAACCTCTTTAGATCGGAGCTTAGGGCTTCATGGGCTTGTTGATGGGCTTTGGGGGTTTGTATTGGGGTTTCACACTCACATCGAGGAATAAATAATTCTAATTTAATGTTTAGTTTAGTGGAGGGCTCTGTACAGAAGTTAAGAGATTCTAAACTCACCCTGGACTTCTACAAAAGGAGAGCAGAGATTGTGACAAACTCATTGTGACATTATGGAGTTAGCATAAGTGAGTAAGAACTTGTGCTAAGAGGCTTGGTGATTTTAACAAGGGAATTTCTGCAATTTTGGAAAAACTACCCTAGGGTTCTTGGACATTTCATTTTCTGTTTTCAACCTAGGAGGAATACCACATGTGTGAGAGAGGAGAGAGAAAACAATGCATGTGTGAGGAAGGTATAGGATGCACGTGTGAGAAGTCCATACAGTCACATGTGTGGAAGCAGTAGGTCCATACAGCCACACCTGTGGCACGAAAAAGGTTCGTATAGTCACATCTGTAACAACCGTACAATAGAACAACATGTCGCACGTGTGAAGGAAGCAGTAGGTCCATACAGCCACACCTGTGGCACGAAAAAGGTTCGTATAGTCACATCTGTAACAACCGTACAATAGAACAACATGTCGCACGTGTGAAGGAGAAGAATAGGTTTGCATGTGTGGGTTTTCTAGGGAAGCAACAAGTCCGCATAGGCTAACGTCAACAGTCTGTACAACTGATGTCAATAGGTCATACAAGTGTGTTGGAGAAGATCTGTAAGTTGGGAATTTTTCTAGGTATTTTGTTGATTTTGTGGTTTTTGATAGGAATGGTTTTGTCCTCAGATTTGGAGATTTTGTGACTGTTGAGAGGGATGATTTTTCCCTAAAAAATATTTGAATTTGATAAGTTTATAGAAAAAAAAAATGTGTCTCATGTGCATGGATATTTTCTCTCTGATTTTTATGTTTCCGCTATTGTAATTTTCTGTCATAATTTCAGTGTAAAATTATGATAAGTTTATAGAAAAAAAAAATGTGTCTCATGTGCATGGATATTTTCTCTCTGATTTTTATGTTTCCGCTATTGTAATTTTCTGTCATAATTTCAGTGTAACATTATTCAGTGATAACAACCCTAGGTTTTACTGTTTGAGTCACTTGAAAGTGATTTTCAGATCTGAAATTAGTCTCATAATAATTGGCATGGTATTAGAGCAGAGGCCTTGAAGAGAGAGAAGAATCATCTTCTTGGGACACAAGCAACTGCAAATTGGTGGTACAATAGATTTGTCGTTGCATATTTTTCTTTTTGTTCTGGGCAGGTCACAATGGTGAACACTCTTAAGATTGAGGATAGGTTGGAAGGGGAAACAAATTTTTGGGCTTGGAAAGCCATGATTATCCTTCTCTTGGAGAAGAATGATCTCAAAGAGTATG
>CBVK0105628259.1:0-11985 GCA_900067695.1 Picea abies
ACAAGCCTCATACTACCACATGGCAGGTGACATGGAATCACATGAGACGACGAAGTGTTAGCATATGTGGAAACTATGAGGCATGGCATGTTTATGTGCCATCGGACTCGGTACAATGCCTTCCAACCTTATAATCTTATTAAATTAGTTAATCATTACATTATAATCTCATGCCTCAAGATTGTATTTATTTATTCCACAATATTACCAATTAATCCTCATTAATTTAATACTCCACATAATGACATTTTTGTTTAATCTATTTCATTACCTTGGTAAATGATGAGAGTTTAATTTCCCATTTTACTTTGGGATCCCAACATCCCGATAGGGTTTATTGCTTATATTTTATTTAACCGGACCCTGAGTCTATTACTTGCCAAACAAGACTTTTTACAATTCCCTCATATTCGAAATTCCATTGGGGAATTAATAATAATATTATATATTATAATGCACCGAGGTTTATTAAAAGAAATTAGCATATGTTTGCAATGGCCCCGAGGCATATAACTTACCGCATGCACCATCCCTTCTCCAACTCTCAATGCCTAATACTTAGGTAGATTTAATATTATTATATTATATCGACCCTCAAGTGTATCACCACACACACGTCTCCTTCTCCATCACTCAGTTCCTGATACTCCGCTCAGGTTCAATATTATTATATTATACTGGCCCCCACATATGTCACATTCACATCCACCTTCTGTACTCCATCTCTCGATTCCCGATAACCTAATGAGATTTAATTATATTTTATCATCTCTAAGTATATTACTTATCATGTGCTCATTCTCTTCTCCATCTCTCTGTACCCATAACCTAGTGGGGTTTAATATTATTAAAATGTTGAGAAAACTTGGGAAAATAATTCTCAAGCATACAAAATAATAGCAAAGAAAAATACACTAATAGGAATTTCTCTAGAGTTACATAGTTAACCTTTGTACAGTCAAAGTTCATATTATTGGTAACTTAGAAAAATTATTTATTTTCCCAGAAAAGAGAAAATTATGAGCTTGTCCACTCACATGCACACGATAGAAAATTCATGGTTTATAATATAAGGCTTCATCTTCTTAATAGTCAACCTATTAAGAAGATAAATGGTAGTTTTGGATAATTACAATTAATAGTCAACCTATTAAGAAGATAAATGGTAGTTTTGGATAATTACAAGGAGTTACCAACCTCCTTCACCATGTAAATTTGGCTCATAAACAATATTAAAATATATAAACACATATATTTATCTATTAGAGTTTCTTTTTTGAAAATTAACTCTTTTTGAATTAAAACTTCCCACGGATTTTTTTTTGTTTTTACCGAGACTTATTGCCCACCTAAAATCATGCAATTATTTACTACTATTTAAGAAAAGACACCATTCAAATGCTTACCTTTGGACATGGTTTTACTAAGTACACCTAGGTTAGAATTATATTCTAACCATGTATTAGTAAGACATAAATTAAATAAAGGACAAATATTCCTAATTTCATTTGATTTCACACACTCATGTTAAGATACCTTATACTCTCGATTAAATAGCATAGGCTTATGAATCCAAAATTATGGTTAATCTTTCATTCCAAGACTCCCTTTTCAAGCCTATCACGTTGGATGAAAGTTAAGGGATTTTACCCATGCCTCAAGATGTTATTTAACATTCAACTAAGCCTTCCATGAAGGTCTTAAGTATTGACCATTAACCAAGGATAGGTCGCCTCCCAAAATTGATCTACAACTTTAGTATTATAGGGAAAAAAATTAATTTAATAGGAATCATGCATTTTTATTTCCATATGCTTTGTGAAGACTTTAACATCTTAGTCCTCACTACTAACACATGAGATTTATTCATGCAAATGGCTGCATATGCCCAAACATCACGACGTTCTTACTCATATTTAGAAATAATCACTTACTTCAACCTTTAAAAATAGAGACAATAAGAGGGAAAACAATAGAATACATTTTTCACTACTTACTTCATGTTTACAATCATCCAACCAAAAGGAGCAACAATTTCACTACTTGAATAGAATATCAAATTTTTCATATGACCAAAATATAAATTCCATAGCACCAATGAACTTATCATAGCATATACAAAACACTGAAACACTTATCTGATAATTTAAGATATATTGGCAACTGTTAATGGGTGAGCCTCTTTCCACCAAACCATAGTCACAATTATCTTTGTCTATCCTTCCAGTTGGACACTCACTATCTAGAAGACGATGCCATGCGGGAAAAAATATTACTCAAAAACATAGATAAGCAAAAGAATTCTACTATCCATCAACACAAATTAGCAAGATATATCTCTAATTCCACCAAGCTAGGGGGGCTATTCTTGGTTAAGGTAGTCACAACAATTAGGTTCCACAACTAACACCCAAAAATTCACAGCCTTGGTTTTTCATTTTGATTTAGAGATTCTTACTCATTATTTCTTACCCAGAATATAGAGAAATTGACTCTGTTATATTTGCTATGAACCATAGGTGTTTTTATCCCCATTCTCCTCTCCATTTTGTGGGTCTCATACCACCCTCTGACCTCTCTAATTTTAATGGGTCGATTTTCCCCAAAATTCAAGGTCAATCCAGAAGTATTCAAATGGGTACTTTTATACCCATGCTTCTAAGGTAAGGCATTCCTTGTATAACCCCCCATTCTTTCGAACAACTTCCTTCATTAACTGAAATTCTGGGAAAATTGGAAATATGGGTTTTCTTGAATATTAAATTGGCAAAGAAATTTCCTCACCATTTCCCTCTCATGGCATCATTTTTTGTGTAAGTGATCCACACATCAACAATTTATTTTCATTATCATCAAAATGCATTTTATCATTTTGACTGTTCATCATGGTCCAAACATTTAAACATACTAGCCATGACTCATGGTGAAATTTAGAAATATATTTACATACTAGGGAAAACAAGGTGTTAAATAAATAGATAAATAGTACAATAAGTAGAAAAAATAACTTGTACCTATACCCTTGTGTTTAGTTGATGACTAAACTAGTGCTCTAATCCAAAATGCCAATAAGGGGAAAATAACACAACAACTAAAAATAGGTGTTCATCCACTAAGTTTGGCTTAATCTCAAAGAGAATGTTGGTCAAAACTATCTAGGTATATAACAGAGATCAACTCACTCTTCCCAATAAGTCACATCCATCGACCAAACATCCAAGTGATTGTCTACAGTGTGGTGGAGAGGCTTATGGACTTACATCACCTTCATATCCTTTAAGGTTATGGTGTGTAGGAACACCCAATATAGGTTGTGATACCACAATTACTTCAGTTCTGGACTTCTCTATAAGGACTATACTATTCCACTCTAGCTCGAGATTTCTCTAACTATGGGAAAAAGACAATATGTTAGCAATAATTTTAAACCCTAGATTCTAATTTTAGGGCAACAATGAATCCCATTAGTATCAACATATTCAATATTATGTTAGAAATAAGGCCTCACCTAAGATAGCAATGAAAATTATTAAATCAAGTTTTAATGACAAGAGAGCATAATATGAATATGTGAAGAATTCATAATATGTACATCCATACATTCAAATGAACACACATAAATAGAATTTTAAGCGGTACCAACATAGTATTTTCTCATTTAGTCGATAAAACGAGTTCATTCAAAATCCTTGTATTCCCATACAATCATCTAGGTCTTGAAACTCTTATCTCTCCTTCTTTTATATTTTCTCATTTAGTCTATAAAACAAATTCATACAAAGTCCTTATATTCCCATCCAATCATCTAGGTCTTGAAACTCGTATCTCTCCTTCCTCTATGCAATCCCTTATATAGACTCAATATGATACCCATAGTGTCCAACTATCGAACCCTCATCCTATACATTACATTATTTTGTATACATTTCTAATTCAGTTATGAAATAATTACGACCATAACTTCCTACAATGCAACATTCTACTGAAAGACATGCAGGCATGCTAACTCTAAAAAGATCACATTTCGGCATGCATATCAAAATAGGGTACATAGTGTGAAATTGTGTGCTCAAGCTAAGCCAACACATAGAGAAAAACTAGGTACACATAGGCAACTGTGCAGAGGTTTTCAAAACTAAAAATATGGTTTCAGTAGTCCCCGAGCACTATGATTGTCTTATCCTTGAGATAACGTGGTCTATCCCTACAAAACATACTCCATGGAGGGAAGCTCCTACTTCAATTTTTTTTGTCAACTATGATTTAAAATGTCATAGGAAGTCACAATCATCTCCAACTCTAACTAAGAATATAGCAACAGATTCTAAAGTTGCTTTAAGTTTATGGGGATTTGTATGCTCACATATTTGAAGTGTTGTAATAACATCTGATTGAATATCTGCTAATCTCTAAAATTTGTTTCTAGTTGTTCTTAAAACTGTGCCAATTTACTGGTAAGTTCTTGTTGCTCGAAGCATGCTGTGGCAATCTACTTTGTTGGGGAAACTACCTCAATCATGATCTCTTTGCACATAGTTATTGGTAACTCACTAATGGCTTCTTTTTTGAAATCTATGCTTCCCAATGATCAATCTTTCCATTCTTGTCGTGCATGTTGAGAACATTTTGCAAATGTGTCTAGAGTTGAAAAATGGAGTTGACTGGGCCTGAAAGCCTATCTAACCCATCCTTCACCATATGAAAAAAATCATTTGCAACTCTTATCAGTGTCTCTAACTCAATTTCTTGTGGATCAGGCACTTCTGATCCTGAAATGCTTGGAATGCACTATGTAATTCAGAAATCGTTTCTTGCATAGAGGTAGGTGGGATACTTCGGTAGGTAAGGCGGAAGAAGACAATAAACTTCATCCACTATAGTAAAATGATATTTATTCTTAAATACTATTCGTATTCATAAATTGGTATTACATAAAATCTCCGAGAGGTGATTTTTTTGCACCTCTCATAGATTGCACCTCTTTTCTTAAGGTGAGGGTTGCTCCTCGATAGATCAACTTTGCCACAATATTTTCTCTTTAGATCCAAGCCTTGTCACAATCTTTTCTCTTTACTTCTAATATTTCTTTTGAGGCTTTCTTTTTTATAGCTCAAATCGTTGTAGCCTTTTCTTGTTGATTCAAGAAAGATTTAGATTTTTTTTTTAAGATCTATATTTATTTGTAAGGATTTATTTTTGGTAAGTCACTACTATTTGGATAAAATGTTGGATTTCTTTGAGATCTATTCTTCTACCTTAGCTTATTTTTGTTATTATCTCCAGGTTTTATTAAGGCTCTTACTTCCACCTCATAATCACAATGAGGTCCTCTCCCTCAAAAACTATTTACATTCAACAACAAATATTTTTTTAATCTACTACACATGTTTCAGGGTGAATTGAAACTATAATATTTTATTGTTACTTTCATGCTTATTTTTTTAATTCAATGAGCTCATTCTATGTACATCTTTTAGATATAAATCCACATTAATTTTCTTACTATGTGTTGCTCTATGATTTAAGAATCCATGGATCTATAACTTTAATTTTCCTTTCATGCCCTCCCCTTAATTTGATCCTAGACACATGAAATAGTTGTTGACTCTTCTTAGCTACCGTCCTTATATGTTTAGTTTTTCACCCAACTTTGTGAGATTTAGTAGTTCCTCATACATTATAAACACCATAACATTGTTGTCGACTCTTCTTAGCTACCCTCCTTATATGCTTAGTTTTTCACCCAACTTTGTGAGATTTAGTAATGAAACAATTACGACCATAACTTCCTACAATGCAACATTCTACTGAAAGGCATGTAGGCATGCTAACTCTAAAAACATCACATTTCGGCATGCATATAAAAATAGGGTACATAGTGTGAAATTGGGTGCTCAAGATAAGCCAACACGTAGAGAAAAACTAGGTACACATAGGCAACTGTGTAGACAAATATGGTTCCAATAGTCCCCGACCACTATGATTGTCTTATCCTTGAGATAACGTGGTCTATCCCTACAAAACATACGCCATGGAGGGAAGCTCCTACTTCAAATTTTTTTGTCAACTATGATTTAAACTGTCATTGGAAGTCACAATCATATCCAACTCTTGCTAAGAATATAGAAACAGATTCTAAAGTTGCTTTAAGTTTCCGGGGATTTATATGCTCACATATTTGAAGTGTTGTAATAGCATCTGATTGAATGGATTTATATGCTCACATATTTGAAGTGTTGTAATAGCATCTGATTGAATATATGGATATCTTTTAAACTTTGTTTGTAGTCGTTCTTAAGACTGCACCAATTTACTGGTAAGTTCTTCTTGCTCGAAGCACGCTGTGGCAATCTAGTTTGTTGGGGAAACTACCTCAGTCACGATCTCTTTGCACTTAGTTACTGGTAACTCACTAATGGTTTATTGCTTTTCTGAAATCTATGCTTCCCAACTATCAATCTATGCTTCGCAAATGTGTCTAGAGTTGAAAAATGGAGTTGACTGAGCCTGAAAGCCTATCTGACCCATCCTTCACCATATGAAACAACTCATTTGCAACTCTTATCAGTGTCTCTAACTCAATTTCTTGTGGATCGGGCACTACTTTCAATCTTTTGCAGTTGGAAGTTCTCATCCTGAAATGCTTGGAATGCACTGTGTAATTCAAAAATCGTTTCTTGCGTAGAGGTAGGTGGGATACTTTGGTAGGTAAGGTGGAAGAACACAATAAACTTCGTCCACTATAGTAAAATGAGATTTATTCTTAAATACTATTCGTATTCGTAAATTGGTATTACATAAAATCTCTCAGAGGTGATTTTTTTGCACCTCTTTTCTTAAGGTGAGGGTTGCTCCTCGATATATCAACTTTGCCACAATATTTTCTCTTTAGATCTAAGCCTTGTCACAATCTTTTCTCTTTACATCTAATCTTTCTTTTGAGGCTTTCTTTTTTATAGCTCAAATTATTGTAGCCTTTTCTTATTGATTCAAGAAAGATTTAGATTTTTTTTTTAACATCTATATTTATTTGTAAAGATTTATTTTTGGTAAATCACTATTATTTGGATAAAATGTTGGATTTCTTTGAGATTTATTCTTCCACCTTAGCTTATTTTTGTTATTATCTCTAGGTTTTATTAAGGCTCTTACTTCCACCTCATAATCATAATGAAGTCCTCTCCCTCAAAAACTATTTACATTCAACAACAAATATTTTCTTAATCTACTACACATGTTTCAGGGTGAGTTGAAACTATAATATTTTATTGTTACTTTCATGCTCATTTTTTTAATTGAATGAGCTCATTCTATGTACATATTTTAGATATAAATCCACATCTATTTTCTTACTATGTGTTTCCCTATGATTTAAGAATCCATGGATCCATAACTTGAATTTTCCTTTCATGCCCTCCCCTTAATTTGATCCTAGACACATGACATAGTTGTCAACTCTTCTTAACTACCCTCCTTATATGCTTAGTTTTTCACCCAACTTTGTGAGATTTAGTAGTTCCTCATAAACACCCCTTTGATATCCCCATGCATGATTTCCCCACCAATACAAACATCTTCTCCCTCAACCATCATAGAAGCCCCATGACTACTAGATGTCATTACCATCATGCCCACCTTTTATCCATTTGATGTCATAAAATGTTTGACCTCTTTTCAAGGTAATTCTAGGTTACCTCTCTCAACATTTATCTCAATACAAATATGCCCCCCCTTACCAATGTTCTATAACGAGGCCTATCATTGAACCTAAAACTATGACATCACCATAAACCACACTTGAAGCTATATTTGCAATCCAACACCCTCATCGCATTCCTAAGGTAACATCTCCTCCCCCTCTACTCCACCACCTTCTTAGATACCCTTGTCTCTTGCAACCCAACCTTCACCACAACCATTCCTTTATATTAATCCCTTTGAACCTACTTATGTCATTCATCCTTATTTATCACTAATATTAAACCTATTACAATAGATAGGAATCATTCCAATGATATTTATATGCAATCAGATTGTGCTACTCTTCCACCTCCCTCCAAAACCAACATGTAAACACAAACTCATAACTATGCTATCATTATTACAAATGAGATAGCGACTCGCCTATATTTATTAGGAATTTGTATTGGGATCATTAAGTTATATTAAAGGAAACAATGTTTTATTCAATAATAAATGCAAACTAAAAAATTAATAAACTTTGGTTAAAAAAAAAAAACTTTGTTTTCAATAATAAATGCAAACTAAAAATTTAATAAACTTTGTTTTAAAAAAAAAACTTTGTTTTTCAAAATTAAAAGAATAATTTATAATAAAATATTTTTAAAAAAATTATCTTTAAATTGCTTTTTCTTCTATTTAAACATTATACTCTACAATGAATGCAGAGGCTATTTACTAGCCCACTATATCCACTTTGCTTCCTCTATTGATTTAACAAACAACATTCCACATAGTGAAATGAAGAAATAGAAAACACCCATGAAATTTAAAGGAATCCTAATTGGATCTCCACTATTCAAAATTTCAACTCTTCTTTTTACCTGTGATTAAGTACTTTTCAGATGATTTAATTTGAAATTTGTTTTTTATGATTTTATATATATATATATATATATATATATATATTACGAAAAGAAAGTCCAAGTTATATGACAAAACTGTCAACCATGAATTTGTCATGGTTCATGTAAAACGGGGAACAAGGGGTTTTTATTGCTTATTGTGAATTGACATATATTTTTGGTAATATTGAATATGCAACAATTCTATCAATTTTATTATAATAATAATCTATTTTTAAGGTTCTTGTCAAGTCACATCAAATTGGTGTATGAGATCCTTTTGTTTGTGGGACAAGGGACCTTCTTCCACCCAATGATTTGATTGATAAAATCTACAAAAACATACATACCTACTCCTCTAGATTTAAACTAGTAACCTCTTAAAAATAATTTAATAATAATTTTAATAATTTAAAAATAATTTTTATAGATAACATTATATTTTAAATATTTTTTAGAAAATAATAATATAGTTTTTTTTTTAATAATTTAAAATTCTTTTTATTTTTAAATAAAGATTTCTTACCATTCAATTAAGTGAATAATAATTATGTCATTACATTAAAATATATAATAAATAATAATATTAAATATAAATATTAATTAAAAAAAATGTAAAAAAAAATTAAAATATTTATATAAAAATAAATG
Source organism: Picea abies (assembly GCA_900067695.1). NCBI lineage: Eukaryota > Viridiplantae > Streptophyta > Pinopsida > Pinales > Pinaceae > Picea > Picea abies. The sequence goes on from CBVK0105628259.1 coordinate 9,237, forward strand.
GAAATAAAAAAAAATAGATATTTGTTTATTTACCAAAAAGATATTTGATATATACATATATGATATACAAATTATTATATAAAACCTGATAGTAGATGTAGCCATACATATAAATAATTTAAATATGGTATTCACATAGAAATATTATTATAATGTAAATATACATATTTTATAATTAAAATTGTATTTTTACATATTTATATCTTCATATTTTATTTTTTTTGAGTTCTATAGAGTTGAGTGAAAATATAAAAAACTTACATTTGTCTCAAATAATAAAAAAATATACACCTCAAAGGATTTGATTATTATGCAAGTGTGGTAGAGAAAAGTTGTGATGAATCTATGCTAGTTTAAAAGAGGGAGGAAACTGATCTTATAGAAAATGGACTAAAGTAACCTTGTAGCAAATGGACTCTCTTTCTCCCCACCAATTTGATATTAATCTAGCAAAAATTTTAGACATGAACCTAGTTCTAACATAATGCAAGGCACGTGCATGGTGGGATGTCCTAAGGGATTTTACCTAATTTTTAATTGACCTAATTCATTAAAAAATCAATTAAATTTTTGGATGGATAAAAATTCCAAATTTTTCTATATCGCACTCAACTCGAGGAAAGTTTACTACAAAATTAAAAGACTCCTTAAAAGTGTAACAATCCATTTAAAATTAAAATAAATCACATTGATAGGTATACAAATTATATTAAAACATTTTTACATAATAGATATTTTTCCCACCCTTGTGAGCCATTATATGGGAATATCAAAACTAGAGGAAAGAATAACAACTACCTTAGTTGGGTAAAATTGCACAAGGGCATGATGATTTTTTTGGACCAGTTCCATAACCTTTAGTCTCTACCATGTCCACTACCCACTTACCTTATTCTTCAATTATTTGAAACACATCATCAAGCACCCCACCATATTATGGCTTAATGAATATTCCCTCTTCTATCGGTTTATCATGGTTCTTTTCATATGCAACATCCCATTGCAATGTTTATGATCAATTGGTCTGAAGATGTTTTCCCTCCTCTTGTGATTCATGTATCACTACCTCTTCTTTATTGGACACTCTCGCTTCCATAATCCTTCCTTACATTCCTTTCACCACCAATCCATGTTCTCTAAATCACCAACCAAATTTCTCCCCTCTTTTCCACAACTTCTTCAATGATGCTCTTCTTTGATTCCCTTGTCTTCTGTATCTCTACTCAACTCTTCAAATTCTAAGTGAATCATCCTTATCTTATTCAATTACCAAATTTTGGATATTACACACATCTTTAAATCCAACTCTTCTCCCTCCTAATATTGTGCATCTTCCATGGTACATTCTACCTTTATCTACTCATTCCTTTGATTTTCATCACAGTTCAATCCTAAGCATGAGTTCTTAGGTTGCCATGATTAATGGGTTAAAATGCATATAATCCTCTTCCTCCAAAGTAATCTTGACGAAAGTTGTTTTTTCTTTCATTAGCCTCATGCAATCTCCCTTCTTGAACTATTCCAATAATTGTGAAAAAAAAGTAGTTGAACTTGACTACAAACTAAACAATGTATCCCTTTATCATGCTCTTAACCCAAATTAACAACTCTTGTGAATTGATGATCAAATATTTGTAATGCAATGATATTATGAACATTCCACTAGATTCATCTCCTCCTTTTCCATGTTGAACACAGATGCTCAATGAATATACTCAACGATTCAAATAAGATCACTATAAATTCTACCTAGAATACCTTGTAGGTATTTTGGTTATCATGGAGCAAATAAAATTGATGGTAATTACCATATTGACTCAAAAATAGGTTACTCTATCTAAATAACCAATCCTCCACATAGTTCCAGGATATTGAAACAATGTAAAAATGTCACATGCATCATTATAGGGTCCCAACAATAGAACCATTTATTGGCTCAAGTTAAGACCTAGGTCCACATTGGTGTCCAAGAAATAGGTTATGCTATAGCCTATGTGTTGGTATCTTCAATCCCCTTGACATGGAATGCCTCGCCTGAATAACCATGCCATGATATAAATGGTGTTGTAAAGTTTTAATTAGTATGACTCATACAAGACACTTCCCTCCTAGGACTCATCCTTAGTCAAGAGCATATGCATTTCTTCATCATATTGCAAAACCTGAACAATGAGCTAATTATCACTTGCTATCATTCAAATCATCTTTCATCTAGACCTAAAGGTGAAACAACTTATTTAATCACAAAACCATCATAATACAAAACAAAAAAAAAAACAATAGAAATAAAAGATATCATCACCATACATTAGAAAAAAGTTAAAACTTGAAAGGGTAGCCTCATTCCGTTGATTTCCATTATGATCCACTATATCATGACATAACTTAATTTGATTAGTGAGCAAGGAACAACAACATTACATAACAATTATTAAAGCTAGTACACTCAACTATTAACTAACCATCATCCAACCCATAAACGTCCCAAACCATTTACATTTATACAAATTAGACTAAAGGAAAGAAGCTTCATTCAAATCTCTAAAATCATTGGTGCACATCTAGTTCACCTATTCATGACTCATAAGATATCAATTTCATCTTTTGGTCGACATATTGACTCTTTTTCCACTCGATTCCTTACTCACATGAAATCCCACATGTTGTCATGGATTCCTTTTATACCTACAAACGATCTTTAGTTTGACTGATGCAACTTTGTTTCTAGTTGTATGTTGCACTAGTGCCA
>CBVK0105628306.1:0-12670 GCA_900067695.1 Picea abies
TTGTATTTCAACTCAGCTGGAGTTGCTATTGTATCGGGTTCTTTCATATATTGTGTTTACTGTAACCCTTCTTCTTATTTCCTCGTATATATACACATATCTCAAATTGGTTTTCCCCGGGGGGGTTTATCCAGGGTCATGTTGACCAAAAATAGTTGTGTCTACAAATGCTTGATTTAGTTTCTTAGATCTGTTCATATTCAGCAGTAAACGATGTATTAGGTGTGTTATATTTATTTGAGTTGCACATACTAATTTTCTGTGACAAAAACGACATGCTAGAGCACCCAAATTGAGAACATAACCATAACAAATCATCTTGAAAGTTTTGGACTATTGGCTGTTATAAAAAAACAACCTATACTTCAGAAGACAGTGAAACTTAGAGCCTCTCTGTAGTCAAAGACAGACCCAGAAGGCAAGTTGATAGGACCTGGAATTTTCACAATCATGATCCTTTCCCCTTGCCAATGTATCGGCCCCCCAAAAAACATATTTTCTGTCGATGTATCGGCATCGGGATGTCTTTTCCCTGCCGATGTTTCGGCACCAAAAGCACATTCTCCACTGATGTGTCGGCTTGGCACCTGAATCTATTTTACTTGCCGACGTGTTGGCACCAACATCACAATATACTGAACTGTCACTCTGCAAGCTCTAATTGCAAGTGACTGATTGTACTGCAAAAGGATGGAAAATATAGAAAACAAGGGAGCATTGCAGATAATAATTTTAGGTTGAAAGATTTCTGTTGTTAACAGACTTAACATAAAACATAATACACTAACCTAAAATTATGACAATGCACCGAAAAAACTGTTTTAAGACTTCTAGTTGACAAATGCTTACTTTGAAGTTCTTTTTAGAAATAGACATGCTTCATTTACCCGTCGAGATAAAATAAGTAGTATCATTATAAATTACATATATCCCTGTGCATAGATCATTGATCGCCAATCGATGAAGGGAGTTCAAATTCCAGACAGGACATTTGAAAATGCTATATTAATTTGAATATGGTATTCAGCCAAGAAACCTTCTGTGACTTCTTCAGCCAAAGGCATCATATAGATTAATCTTCTGGGCATCAATTTTCCAGCCTTAAACTAATCAACCATTTTATTGAGTACAGGAATAGTGTAAATGTCAAAAGCATCTGTTACAGAAAAAATTGTAAGTGTTATATGAGAGACACAACCAAATTGAAAGACCATCAAATATCAATTGATGGCTTATCTCTGACTTCAAGCATTAGACCAATTTGAGAAGATCTAAGAACGTATCATTCAATTGATGTCTTGCAATCATTTCCCTTCAACTTCACTTGACAAATTGATGTATCTTACACAACAAGCTGTAATCTTGGCAATGTTGAGAAACACCTTCAAATACCTTTTCTTACTAGTTCTCAGGGAAGGTGAGCCCAACCACAGAAGCACAATTGAAATAATCACGACTCCCTTTACTGTGAAGGCATGTAAGCCTGTGGCCTTAATATTCTAAACAAGTAATCATGTATCTCTGGTAGCAAGTGTTAACAAGAGAAGGGTAGCTTCACAGAAAATCAATTATAAAAGTTATATCATAAAAGTAGCTGGCTCTCATCGTAACTGTTCTGTCATGTATATGTTTTACCTGGAAATGTTAGACATTTATTCATCATGCTCCAAAAAGTACAAAACGCACATGGGTTTTTGGGCTTCACGTGGCTGGGAGTGCACACAAGCTCCTTGTCTGTTGAGGAGCATCTAGTCTGGTAGAAACAGCTTTTGGAGCAAAGGAGCTTGTCGGGAGCGCATATGTTGGGTATCTCATGGTCAGGAGCATGTACATTGTTGTTGGGATCAGGTAACTAGTGGTCCGGAGTGCCCGAAGCTCCCTGCCTGTTGAGGAGTGTCTATTTCACAGAGAAATGGTGGGTACGGGTTCACTAACTCCTGGGAGTGGTACCTGTGCAATAGAGGAAAAATTAAAACATATAAAAGACATTTATTTTTTATGGAATAAATATTTACTATATTTTGGATATTCTGAATTCTTGTATCTTTCATACTTTCTTCTTTGATTCTTTTTGAAAACACTGAACAATGTTTTCTGAATGAGGAGCGTTGAGTGTTAGTGAAGATTCCATGATATGAAATGAAATTATATTAATGCACACTAATGTGACCAAAATAGGTCAATGGGACTGAAAAGTACAACATACCAAAATGGCAATAAAGGGAGTGCAAAAGTCATCTCCCAAAAGGTACCTTAGAAAACCTAAAGGTAAGGGAACAAGAAGAAAAAGAAAACCCTACATATGACAGGGAATTTTCCATAAATACAATAACAACATAGTAGTGATATAGGTTGACCGTTGTAAGTAAGAAGAAGGACCAGTCGTTATCATCCTTAGATCAAAGAATGTTGGTGTCCACCCTGAGTACTTGTCCGATGATGTCCCATAGAGAATGGCTTGGATTGATGGGCCACTAGGGAGTGATCTGCACTGGCCTCTGGATGTTCCTGCTAGGGGTGACAGTGAAAACTGGAACTGACGTGGAACACAGGGTGGAAGCTCTCCTCCTACATATGATAGGGAGTTTACCATAAATACAATAACAACATAGTAGTGATATAGGTTGTAAGTAAGAAGAAGGATCAGTCGCTATCATCCTTAGATCAAAGAATGGCAATGTCCACCCTGAGTACTTGTCCGATAATGTCCCATAGAGAATGGCTTGGATTGATGGGCCACTAGGGAGTGTCCGCACTGGCCTCTGGATGTTCCTGCTAGGGGTGACAGTGAAAACTGGAACTGACGTGGAATCCAGGGTGGAAGCTCTCCTAGCATCCGAGGCTGAAGTACTCATGGTAGCAGAGAAGGCGCTGGTGATCAGAATGATCTGGTCATGAAAAATGGCCATTTGTACCATACAAAATAGATTCTTGAATGAGGATGATTCATGAATGCTAAATTTCCAACATATATAAGATGGTCATGAAAAATGACCATTTGTACCATACAAAATACATCCTTGAATGAGGATTCATGAATGTTAAATTTCTAACTTATATAAGATGTAAGAACTTTGAAAGATCTATATAGTATATTCTATATTTCCTGGTGTTTGAACTTGGAAAGTTGAAACTAATTCTTGAAACTTTGTTTTTGAGGTTTGAAAAGCTAAATCGTATTTCCTGTATCAAGATGTCATATTCTTTCTGTAGGGTTCCTGTCAGTTTCTGCTACTAATTGAAAACGTAACATGTATTTTTCTGAAGAAGGTTGAAATAATGACAACTCATTCACAATGGGACTGATTTGAAGAATGGCAATTATAAGATTTCATCCTTTGTTTATAATGTCTCTTTGGTATGAGAGAAAAGGTTGAAGCCTGAAGGATATATTAAAGGATGGGCTTAACTAGGAGTCTGATTCTTCAGTTTTCTGTTTGGTGCCTTATATCTAAGCTTTGTTGAAAACTAACTAGAAGGAGCTGCCAAGCACTGAAACGGGAAACTTGTGTAGTTTAGATGCTGTTTTGTGCTTCTGAGTTACTACAGTCTTGTTACTCACAACTTCATGGTTGCTTGTAGATGTTACATCCATGTCCCATAACAAGGTTACGTGTTCGGGGAAGTAGTAGTGGATCAGTAGAAAATGCAGCTTCAGATGAACTCTGTGTTGTTTTTCCAGCTGCAATTTTGCGGATTGATGCATCAGATTTACAGGTTTGTTTTGACTTGTGAGATAAAATGACTACTTGATTAGTTATGTTATTGCTTTAACTGGATGGATATGACTATTTCTATAAGGAATATTGATGTCTATGCTTATATATTGCTTTTCCTTGACCATTTCGGAAAAATATTTAGGGCATTATTGGTTCATCTAAGTGACAGTATATTTTAATGCATGCCCAAATGAGATCATGACTTGTATTGTACACTTGGCATTGTAGTCCTTGTTAAAGCGGTGTCTTGAGGAAAGATCCTATGATGCACGCTTTCCTATATCGGCAAAAAAGGACACTCAGGGATTGGACGATGTTTATGGGAAGCTAAAGTATCAACTGTGGAATGTCAGCAAGTGTGGACCTTGCAGTGATGCAGCGATCACTGGTATTATGGCTCCACCATTGATGGAGGATCAGGTAAGAATTCGCAAAAAGTAATCAGCTGCAAGCAATTTCTGCCCTTGTTAATTGGGACATGTCATTGGCTGGGAAGTTTTTCTGTCAATAACATAATACTCTTAAGCTTTCTTTTCTCTCATTCATGTACCCTTCATACTAGTAGGTGTTTGTAGTGCGTATTTTATTTATTTATTAGCTTTCCTAATAGGCATAACAATTTTGTCTTGCTTTCCTCAGTTTTACATTCTTTCTGAAATCTCAGTGTTTTTTTTTATGAGGAATTTAATTTTTTAATTTTTGGCAAATTATTCTTTTGGCTGATAGTCTGTTTTGTCTTCTATATTCTTTACCAGTCAAGGAAACAATATTACTGTGCAATTACTGTTGGGTCTAATGCAACATTTGCAGCTTTCAGGTGAGATTTTGGCTACGAATTAGGCCTTCCTTGTCAAGAGAGATTATGCTATTTGCATCATACTTAAAATTTTAATTGGCTCATGTGTCAAGAGATTCTCTATTTGAATTTTCTCATTAGCAGTTGTCGAGCATTCTCTGTTGTTAATTTTAGGCCCTTATAACAAGCTTACAATACTCTTTGTTATTATCTTCATTGGTCTATAGGCTTTCAGAGGACAAGAACAAATCTCTAGTTGGTGCGATTTTGTCAAAGGTCATGCCAGCCACAGTATCAACAATATCGTCTTTAGCCAAAATGTTTTGGAGGAATGACCAATCAGAAGCAAGACCTGCTGAAGTTAAGACCCAAGCATTTGCTCGAGGTGAGGAGTGGGATGCAGTACATTCGATAGAGGGGGAGAATGGAATGGACTATGATCCAGTAAGCTGCTCATATAAGAAGACAATTTTATAGTACAAGCTTAAGATGGATTGCATCTTCTTACCCTTATTGTTCTCCAGCTCTGTCCATAGTAAATACTAAAGATTGAAGCTTTAAGCCCAGATTGATTTCCTAGATACAATGAACATTGGAGTTTGCAAATTCTAGAGTCATACTATGTTTCTACTATTTGACATTGCTTCTCCTTTGAGAGATTAGTATGGTGGATTCCTCTCCATAGTTCTAATTTCTTACAACTAATTTTTTGTTCTAATATTAATGACCATGGATGACCAAAAACAGTCATGGGACTCAATAACTAGAGATGTGTTACATGCAACCCAAGGTCGTGCCTCTATGCATCGAAAAATGGAGAGGGGAAATAGAAAAGATACATAAACAAATAAAACACATTAAAATGGTGCCAGCAGCCAAAGTAAACATTAGAAAGATGATGTAGACCAAAGTTGTCAGACCTGACTTGTTGCTCGTGAGTCGTGCTCGACCAGTTTTGGTTGAAGGGTCAAAGTCAGCCTGAGGATTGACTTGGCAAATAGAAAAATAAAAAATACACTTAATATAGAAGGCCCAGTGGATACAAGGCGAGAAACATCTAAAAATCAGATACATAAATGAACTGATTCAGCTCAGAAAATAAATTCAGACATTCTGCAAAAAATGCTTCCCTAGCTCTGAAAATCAGCTCTAAGATATGTGACCTACCTGATGAAAACGAACTCAAAAGTTCTGCAGAAATTTTCTCTAGCAGTGAAAAAATCAGTTCTAAAAATGGGCTCAAAAATCCGTGCTTTACCTGGTGAAAATTAGGCTGAAATCTGGTGGAAATCTGTGCCCTAGCTGTTGCTTCTGTTGAAAACCCATACTCTACAATGGTGAAAAAATAGCAGAGGTATGTTGCTGTTGGTGTGCCCATTCTGCATGTTGAATGTGGTCTCACTGTGCATACGGAACTCTGCAAAAATTGCTCCAGAGTCCAGGGTGCTCTAAAAATTTGCTGCAATTTAAAAATGAGCAAAATAGGTGCGCTTCTGGGATTTATAGACAAAGGGGATGAGTCGACTCAGTCTGACCCAGCTGAGTCTGACCAGACTCAATTGGTCTGATGGAGTCTGGTGAGAACTGGCTTGGTCTGACTGGTTCTGACCTGGGTCTGATGGGTCTGGTTTGACTTGACTCAGTTTTAGAGCCGGGTTCCATCCAACTGCCAGTTCCAAGTCAGGCCAAGAGGCTGTTTGCTTTGAAGACCTAGGAAATAAGTAGATTTGCAAATGTAGACATGCAACATCAATCATTATCCCCAAGTTTGAATTCAGCTAAGTTGTGGTGAAGAATATATACAACTATACGGTCATGAATAGGTAATCCAATGATGTTTAGTTGATACCTAAGTTGCACAAAACGTGGAAACATGTACAATTTTCTGAAATGGGAACACCTGGAAATGTGAACCCCCCCAAAATAGGTATGCGGGGGAAATGCGATATATAAAAAATACAAATATATATATATAAAAACACTCTAGAGTAATGTACTAATGACCAAGTCTTAGGGGGCTAAGTCTTTTATAGAGTTCATTATGCTAGCTCATCTTATTACAAATCCTCCATGGGGTATGGAAAATGCATGACGAAGAAAAAGAAGAAGAAGTTGAAGGGGCCATAATGGTCGGCTGGACTTCTGAACATTGAATTTGAACAAGTAATTGTTCAACTTTGGCGACTCAACTACAAGTCCATCCTAGTGCAACTTGGAGGGTAACACTTAGCTTTCTTTCTCCGAAAACCCTTCAATTTCTCAATGCATATCGAACAACAGTGTCTTGTTTGTCACTAATCTATGCAGTACCTGGGCCTTCACCCGCTTTGACTTCCCCTCACCATGGCTTTGATACCATGTAACAAAAAGAAAATGAACACAAAGAAACCAAGAACACAAAGGCACTATGAAGAGAGAAATACATCTTTGAATATGAAATGAAAAGAGCACGTATCCTTTTATAGTAAAGGACTGACAGACACCCTAAGTGCTTAATCCCTAGGTGCATGACACTTAAAATGACTTAAATATTATTTAAGCCATTAATACAACGCTAAAGCATGATTTAAACTAAAGTCAATAAGTGACTTTATTAATACGTTTTAAGTCTATAGTTTAGATGACCATTATTAACTAGATAACTCTAACAGAAAGTGCCCTCAAAAGGGTTGATATCTCCCTTGCCCTAGTTGTGCTCGAACCTCCCTTTGGGTCGAGGAGTTGAATCGACCGAGGTATGAGAGGACAAATCCTATGAAGACGCCCTAGGATGAAGCAACAAGCCTTCAAGGTTGGAAACAAACTAACAATAGCAGATCCTTATAGAGGTGTTGGAGAATATGGGTAACAAGCAGCCCAAGAGCACAAAAGGGGAGTTAGGAAGCTAGATCAATATTTGATGCCAACCTGAGTGTGCACCTACAAGATAATTTCAAGAAATTTAGAGGAATTGAAGAGTTCAAGAGAGCTTTACAAAGAGAATTTGCTTGGTATAAATAGGCAAGAGAACAACCCCAAGGTGTAAGTGAACATTAGACTAACTATTAGATAGGATGACCTGTACAAAAGAAGTCAAACCATGGGATTTGACCTAATACTACGAGTCCCTAAGATCATGCCACAAGAAATTCCCCAACTATGGGCTCTCTATTTCACGTGTCATGATACATGGTGGCGATATTATTAGGAAACTCACGATTCACTTAGTGCTTTAAGATCAAGGTAGGTTAAGGAATGTTTGACTCAATTGACCCCCTAAATAGCAAACCCAAATGGATTTGGGTCATCAAGGACCAGTAATGAAGCATCCCAAGTAATATGGACCCAATAAAAGGCTTGCACCCCAAATCGGATCCAGAGAGTGAGGAAATACCCCAAACGAATTCGTGAATAGTCAAAGTGAACCAAATCAATAGCCAAGGGGAAAAGAGGAGAGAGAAAGGCGGTAAGGGACCCTACCTAAGTATGAGACATCCCTAAGCGTTCACATATTTAAGCACGGAAGGACGGCAGAGAAGTATCAATCTCACCACTAGTCGGATCAATTACAACAATCGCACAGAGATAGGTCACATTCCTATACTCCAAGGTCCACAGAGGATGTCCAAGAAAGGCTTGGTGTAGTCTAGTATATCAACATATTCAACCCTTTAGAAAAAGGCAGTTCTCACTCGAGGCATGTTTGATTATTTTCATTTAATTGTTGTACATAGCAATCAAAAGTGAAAGCGCAAATTCCATTAGTTAACCTTTAAACACATTTATTGAAATAGGAAGGAAACCATTCATTCATAACAAATACAATAATGCAAGTATCATCGATATAGCAGACAACAACAAAGACATATGTCGAACAACCATGTAACTCCTAGCAAAAAATGGATTACATCTAGGCCTTGGCATTATAGCAAACTATCAAAGTACATAACTCTCATGACTCAATAATGTAGGAACAACAAATAGAACAACAACAGGAGCACAACAATCATAACATTTACAATATCAGTCGAACCCATATATATAGCCTGGGTGAGGTGGTTATAGAAGTATCTAGATGAATCTAGAATGAACAGTTTTAATCCACAAATACAAAATGGTTCTACACTTTTAGTCTAAATGCAGAGAGGCTTATGGACCAACTATTATGTGGATGATATACTACTTTCGCTCATTATCCACATACCTAGGATTCTACGAATCTTACTATTGTGTCGAACTCAAATCTACGTCTTTGTTCCTTGGTTTCCCGACCACTTTGTCCAACTCGTCCCAAGTTGGTTGCAGTGTCTATTCTTCAAAAATTAGCTCTAACTATGGAATCTCCTAATAGCTACATCTTGGAACAATGCAAACGACTAATGCACCAAAGTAGACATCTTTTTATAGCTACATCTTTTTATAACATTATGGATCTGTGAGACAAAGTAGACAATTGTATTTCGTAGTCTTTTTCTCTTGGGGCCTTTTCTAGATAGCATTTGACGTCGGCCTCAACTTTCTTTTTCATGCCTCTCACAAAGATGAACTACTCTTGATCTTGCCATGCAAGGTCTTGGCCAAGTTACACAAATGCTTCTTTCGATATTCTAAGGCATCTTGTTGCAATGCAAGCTTTATGGCTTCATCCATTTTCTCTATGTTACCAGTAGTTACAACTTCGATGTATGCACAATCATATCCTTCACAATATGTCTCTAATTGGTCATTGATCCGCTTTTCAAACTCTACCACTATCTCACTGTGCTTTTGAAATTTTTCCCATAGAGTGTGACTCTTGATGGGCAACTAATACAGTAGTTCAACCTGGGTATTAGCTTCAATAATTGCAAGGGTCAATAATAAGCTATTATTTTCCTTCTGGCATCCTCCTCTGCTTTTTGTCATTTTGCCCCTTCAACGATTACAATCATTGCTTGACTTTCTTGCTCCACTACATCCTAAGTTGCACGAAACGTTGAAACATCTACAAGTTTTTGAAATGGGAACACCTGGAAAAGTGACCCCACAAAAATGGGTACATTGGGGGAAACGCGATATATAAAAAATACAAATATATATATATATATATATATATATATATATATATTTTTTTTTTTTTTTAAATTTAAATAACACATTATCTTGTAAGAAAATAAGAAGAATACACATAAATGACATTTTAGAAGGAAACCTGTGTACGTATTAACTCTCATAGATGATTACATGATGCAAAATCCCATAGCTTGGCGGTCTTGACTAATGCCAATCCCATACCCTCATACATGATAGAATCCAGTGGAATGCTACAATCCTGCCAACCCTGAAATCATGAAAACTGTTAAAGTCTGCTGAAATTCTACCTTCTCCATATGAAGTCTGATGATGTTGGAACCACTCTCAAACATCCTGGAACAACTAATGGTAATTTTAAAAATTCAAGTAAAAGTTGACATCCTCTTTTATCTTACTGTTTCTATCAAAAGTTGATGTCCTCCTTTATCTTACCTTTTTATCCTTCTAATTTAAGAGTTTAATACTACCAGTAATTAACAAGATGACAAATCCTCAGAGTTCGATCCCCTTTAATTTTTTTGTCTTAAGGGGTCATTGGCATAGATAGGGCGATATTTTTCTATGGGTCCCACGCCCCTCATGGTCACTTGGGTGGGCCCAAAAACTTCCAAAAAAGCACCTGAAAACGTCATTGGAAATCACTGAAATGCTCTCGGCTGTACTGTACGGCATTTCTAGATTTGGAAACATTATAGTATTGGCCCACAACGTTTCCAAGGTGTTTCATTCTCATTTTGGCATTTCAAGGCGTTTTGGGTATTGGAACACTGTCTGGGTAGGCATTTTTTTGCAACTTAGGTTGATGCCTTTTCTTGTCGCTATGGTACACACTATCCTTGAATTCCTTACAGTGAAGGAACTAATGAGAAGACCAGTATATCTTGGTATAGATTATACTCTAATTCTCATGGGTCTACTTTTAATTACTTAGATTGATGCCTTTTCTTGTCTCTATGGTACACTATCCTTGAATTCCCTAGAGTGAAGGAACTAATGAGAAGACCAGTATATCTTGGTATAGATTATAATCTAATTCTCACGGGTCTACTTTTAACTCCTTGTAGTTTGTCCATCTCGCCTTGCTTGATATGAGTCTTTAGAAAATGTTAAAGATCTTGATGGGTACTTACTATGGTAGAGGGATAAATTTGTTCTATTAGTGGTGCCATTGGTTGAGGAGGATTTGAAAGTTAAAATCTTTTTTACTTTTGATTCCTTTCTCTTAGTAGTTGCCTCCTTTGCAGGGAAAGCTTCTCAAGATAAAGGGATTCACATCATAGGTGTGTTTATGAAATAAAGGTTTACACAATTCATTTGCCTCTCTAAATTAGCAAAAATATGAATCTTTAAGTTCTTAGTAATCAAACACCAAAAGGTAGTCTTCCTAGTCTCTAACTTTGTTAAGCTTGATGGTTGGAGAAGACATTGGTTGGGGCACACAACTCTTCACCCAACTAAGGACCTCTTATTTTTTTTTTAATTGTTGAATAAATTGAACCTAGCACCCAACAATTAACTCAAAATAATATTGCTTTTATTTATTAACTGCACAACTAGGTTATCAACGAAACATTTAGCGAAAGCATAAAACAGAAACCAAACACATTTGCACAAGACATTTCTAGGTAAATAATCCTTGGAAAACCCTTGTGGGAAAACCAGATCTGTGATGATTTTATTAAATAAAATCAGGGCTCCCGTCCTGAGATAATGGCCCTTCTGAGAAATACACTGCAGCAATAGCCTAGCCCTCCTGGCTGCTATCTCCTTTCTGCCTTTCCTTGGCCCCTGCCCCTGCATACCTGAGTGCTCACTCACTCTTTGTGTTCCATCACTATGTCTCACCCTCTCACCTAGGCTGCCTTTTATCACATTGAGTTAACCCTAAGCTTAGTCACCGCGTTCATGTTCGTGTTCGAATTCGACAACGATGAAAATCGGAAAAAAATATGGCTCAATTTTTTTTTGATAAAATTTGTCATTAAATTCAAATATTATATATATAAAAAAAATTATTTTAAAAAATAAAACAAGTATTACATAACAAATATATTAAATTCTACAATTATATAACATGTTAATAGTTATATATATTATATAACATATATTATATAAATTATAACATATTATATAAGCTATACAATATATAAGTATATAAATTATAATATATTATAACCTATACTTTACAAGTAAGAAAAATAAATAATATATAAATAGCTTGATTAATAAATATTTCCTTAACTAAATAAACAAGGTAGAGTTCTCCATAGCCCGTAAGTTGCACTTTGTTATTTTCTTCACATAAAAAACTATTTTCATAGCCCGTAACAACATCCACTCGTAGCCATGCTGCCATCTATAATTTTCTTCACATAAAAAACTATTTTCATAGCCCGTAACAACTGTCTATATTAACTCCCATAAATGATTACATGATGCAAAATCCAAAATTAACCTTTATAGATGATGCTATACTTTCAAAATCAACCTTTATACATGAGGCTATATGTTCTAAAAATGAAATAAACATGAGCTAAAGAAAAGTACAAGTACATATCCATCGCATCCTCATCCTCATCAACAGAAATAGAACAAGATGCTTGTTTAGCAAAACTAGAGCATGGATTGGAAGAACAAGTAGCTCCACTTCCGGTTGCATCACCACCAATACCAAGAGAAACAAGAGAGAGTTTCAAGTCTAGGTATTTTACAATCACATCCCAGTTTCTATGAGGTCCACTTGTATATTCTTCACCCCTACAAGACACAAGGCGTAGGTTTGAAATTTAAATGCACAAATACAAGATCCTCAGCCTTCTGCGATCCCAACCGGTTGCGCTTCACGGAATGAATGAAACCATCGGTGCTCCAATTCCTTTCCGTTGATGAAAAGATTGCAACTTGTGATACATTATAAGTGGCAAGGTTTTGCAAATATACACCATTTTCCCATGACAAGTCCACTATTTAATCGGGTTCATGCTCCTCTCATCCAACGATGATATGTATGCAAAATCCTCTAATCCAACAACAAAACAAGCGAATCCTTCCCTCACTTTAATTTGTATAGAAGTTGGAAACAACCTCTGGAAGGATCTCTTTA
>CBVK0105628307.1:0-21015 GCA_900067695.1 Picea abies
GGTTTTCTCAACCATGGTATCCATGCCATCATAAATCTCTCCCAAGAAAGATCTATGTGTGGCTGCATCTAGGAGAAGCTCAAATGCAAGTAATGTGAACTTGAGTAATATATCTATCTTGCTCCACCAATCCTCATCAATCAACACCCACCACACCATACTTTCCCTCTCTGAATCTGCCTATCTCCACTCAACTTAAGTCATACCCACCACCATACTCATTAATGTAGGTTTGACCTCAACAAGGTGGCGCAACATGATGAAGTTTGAGACATATCTTGTCTTAGCAACTTTGAGCAACTCCAGTTTGGAGAATTCTCGATATATTGCTTGAGACTGGTGGTGGTCAGTAATGAATTTTATGATCTCCCTAGCCTGCCCTATGACTGGTGGTGGTTGGTGATGAATTTTATGATCTCCCTCCCTAGCTTGACTTGTGACCTCCTTAATCCATACAATTTTAGCCTCAATCTCTTCTAAAATCATATTTAGATGATGGACAATGCAAGGATTCCAAATCATATGATTGTATCTACCCTCAACAATCAAGCCTGCAACTTTGCAAACATGTGCATCATCTATGATAACTTGCACCACATTTTCTAGCCCTACTTGCTCAATAGCAGCAATTAAAATTTCAACAACGAAATTTATATCTTTTACCTCACCTAAACAATCTTCCTCTCTCAAGAACATTGCTCCTTTTAACACGATGCAATGACATTGATCAATAGCCTACACCTTGTATCAGTACATCTGTCTGAGATAATGGAAACTCCCAAGCTACTCCATGAGATGCAAATTGGTAAAACATCCTCAAGAAGTTTCCTCTCTTTCTTCAGCAAAAATGTTATGAGTTTCTCATCATTTGGCCCCTTGAAACCTTGAGGGGCTGTGTTAATTGCCCTCATCAAATCCTGCCAATAGGGGGATTGAACCACATTAAAAGGGATATTGCAAGCATAGATGCCCTTGCCACTCTTGTCTTAGCTTCTTCTCTCCCTTGATTGTTGAGCATTTTCAACAATTTGCTATCTTTACCTATAGTTGGAGGTTTTGATATCCTGTTTTCAAGCTGTGCCTCTCCTCTTCCTTGTTTCATGGACAATCCTTGGCTTATTGCTAGCAGCCAAATGAGTATCGCTACCAATACCAATATTGTTTCTTTGCTCTTTCAATTTTTGAGCATCATTATGCTCTTTCTCAAATGTGGCCCTCACCTCCAAATTTATGATATGTGCACAAACATCAACACACTTTACCCCTTCATGCAAAATGTGAGCCTTGACTCTTGTGTAAGAGCCCTTATAGGTCTGACCATTTTCACATAAATTGTACCTCCATTCACATGAACCCCCACCACCCATTTGCCTGAGCTTGGTAACACACTTCCGAAGAGTATAGTATTCTTGTTGCATGTTTGCTTAAGGAGCTCTAGGGGCTTTAGAAATGACACTATGAGAAGCCATGAATGCTGCAAAAATAGTAAATAACTCTGCTCACCAAATAAATCCACTGCCCACACCCTTCTTCTTGCTGCCCACAATTGTCCTCTTGCTAGAAATGCACCAAAGCTTGCTCCCAATGCTCCAAAACACAAGAAAATGCTTTTTGCTGCTGTAGGAAGCTCTTCTTGCTGAAGTGTGAGAAATGAGTGAATGAAGTGTTTTCTTATAGAAAAAATAGGCTGTTATATTTTCTAGAGAATTATAAATTTTTTTTTTTCAAGTGAATGTAAAAATAGGTTAATTAAGTTTGTGGAGTGATTAGCTGCATTCATTAGTTGTTAATTAAATATTTTAAGCTATCCGAGGGTCCCATGCCCTTCATGGGTGCTTGGAAGGGCCCAAAAACCAAAAAAATCGTGGAAATGCAGCCTTTTTTCGTCGAAAACAGCTTAAAATTCTGTCGGTCGTACCATATGACATTTCCAAATCGGGGAACATCGTACGGTACAGCCGACAGCGTTTCATACCAGTTTCCACATTTTCGGGACTGGTATGCAGCCATTCCAGGCATGTCTTGCAACTTAGGCTACATCCCTCCATTGAGCTTCTCCTGCAGTCTCTAACTCTTGCAGCCCTCTTCATGTCTGTAGTACTTGACGCATTACAGTAGTTACTTTGGTAACTACATCATAGCCTTAGGGTTTCTTCGCCACTTCAGATGCTTTCGACATTATTTGTAGACAGCCAACGTCTGTTCCACTTTGGTAGCCTCATTATGTACAACTTCTCTATCATGTGCATCCTGCGCGTTCTTATTCAATTGTTCTTGCTCTGCAATAGCTTGGTCAGCTTGCACTTTCCATTGGAAAACTGAAGGAGACCCATTTTCACAAACCGAAGTAGACCCATTTTTAGAACAACTTAGTGTTTTAGCAACAACAGCAGAAATTCATGTTCGAATCAGATATAAGCATTTAGGCACCTTTAAGGCAATTTTGTGTAGAAGCCCAAACAATTTTGGAGATCTTTTGAGGGTCAATCTCATTTAATTTGAACTAAATTTGCGCCAAAACGAAAGGCAAGTTGGTCCATAAGGATAACAGAATGCTTCTAATCAGCTTATAGACAAGCTCAAGGCCTTCTTGCACACTAGAACCATTGAATATCAGTTCATCTCAAAGGCAGTATTGCCCAATTTGATATTGTAATGAGCCCGAATTGAGCTTGATTTGAGGCCAAATTTTGTCAACCAACGGGGCAACACCATAGCCAGAGCCAAGAGGGTGATTTCCAAGCCTAATGGGTGTTTGGACAGCAATCAGTTCTAAGCATTTTCAAAACAGAAAAAAGGACCTCTTGCCCTCCAAAAGAAGACCAAATGTTCCCTAATCATGAGCCTTTCCTTCGCCAACTCCGGGAGCCCTTGAGAGGTATTGAAGCACACCATATGGGTCCATTTTTTTACTGATTTGCAGTCCCAATAAATGCTGGTCCTGTTGGTCCTGTTGAGTGTTGCAGAAATTTCTCAGGGTTCTTGGTGATAGATGCTCATTGTTGTTCACATTTTGACCATTCAGATTGAATGCTTGCTTTCTTATGGTTGGGACGTTGTTGCAAGGTGTTTTTCATGCTAGTTATCTCCAAGAGGAATTGGTTAGCTAGGTGCCTTTGTTGTTGATTTTTTGATTATCACATGCTAAATTCTGCTTGTTAGTGGGCTTGTGTATCTTATGTGTTGTTACCATAAGTTTGTGAAGGGAAAGGTGATTACTAAGGCTGTTTGGTGGCTAGGAGGGTCCAAAAGGTCCACGGGGAACCAGATCCATTCTTATTCTTTGTTGGTTGGGCTGGTGACTGTCTCTACTTCCCTTTCCCTGTGTTTTGATGTGTGATTTCCTCTTCTTTTCGTTGCTGTCTAGAATAGATAGGTCTGATATTGTCTAGGTTAGCTTATCAAATCAAGGCAGCAAAATTTGTTGGCTGATTTGAGTTATTAGTTGTAGTTTATTTCATATTTTCTCTGTGTATTTTCACTTCTGAATTTTAAAATCACTAACCCCTGCAAGAAGAATATTTGGGTTGCCCTTTCTGCTTCACCCAAGCACTAGGGAACCCCCCCAAAGCCCTGTTTTAGGCAGAGGAACCAACAATAAAGCGAACAAAAACACAGAACAGCCATGTAAAACTTTCAAAAGAATGTTTCACTGCTTTGTTTATAGTTACAACTTACAATTTCTCAAATTTTAGTTTACCAATAAATTTCTCAAACCACACAACAACTGGTCACTTTATTCACTACTTGTTAAATAGCACTGTTACTTGCTATTGTTAGATAGTTTCAAATTGCTATGTTGAATATCAACATAACTCGAGTCAAAGGCAAAAAGGTAGGCAACACAGAGATTAGGTGATGGTTGGGTCTCCCCCTCCACCACACCTGCTAAGTTACCTGGAGGGTTGTTTGATATTATCTTCTTCGTTATTTTGTTAATATTTCAATTTTTCAGTTTGCTGCCCCTAAAGGGGTTTGTGTAAAAAATAAAAAATAAAACTCGCACGAAGGATCAAAAACTCAAAAAACCCAAAAATTGCTCGACTCTTTTCCTTTTATTTCTCACTTTAGCTTAGATTTCAATACTATTATAACCGAGGGAGCATGGTTGAGAAATCAATACATTGTCTAGCCACGTGGATGGTGGTTGGTATTTTACTTCAAGCATTGTGAATTAGTAAATGTTAATGTCAAGCCAGGAATCCTCATCAAGGGAAGCCCCTCATAGACAAGACCCCCTTGGTATTAAAAGAGTGAGTGCCTTGTTTGAACCATTGGTCATTATGTTTCCCTAGACACAAGTTGAGAAGTATCGAATAACTTAGCGACAGTGTGAATACCACTGTGCTTGGTTAAGCCCAACTAAACTCCCTCGAGGGAGTCCCGGACCTTTTCCCTTTCGCTAGGGAAAATTTTAGGGGCTAAATTTCACAAATGGGCTAATTTTCCATGGTTTATCCCTAAAAAATATTCGCTATTTTCCATTTTTCTAAAAATGATTCACCCAAATTCCATAGAATAAAATTATTTTATCTTAAAAATCGCCAAAATTTTATAGAAACTACAAAATCCTTAGAAATTTAAATATTTTTACAGAACTACATTTGGCATATTAAGGACTAGTTAGATTAACCCAAGTTTCTACATTTTAATATAAATTTCCATCCTTAAAATTATCCCTGCCTTTCGCTGCTATCCTTCTTCCACTAAAGCGGTTTTCAAGAGTTCAAAAGTATGATCGATGAAATAGGGGCCAATCCTCCTCTGAAATCCATGGGGCACTCTTTCTTTTTAATTAGTTGGTTACTTTGACCGAAAGGTCACCAGCTCACTCGTTTCATAATTAGTGGTAATTGAATGCTGTGGGATAAAAGGGTTATGCTTGCTCAGGAGGACCTTCCAAAATGGAATGGGCTACCTTACATGCTTGTTAATAATTAAGATAAATTCAGAAAATTAACAATCCTATGTCTTTTACCAAGCCTTTTGTCAGTCCTCCTTTTGACCAGATACCATTGTAAGACTGTTACATACTGAAATTTCCCATCTTACAAAGAATGACCCTCTTTCTTTGTTTGAAAACACTATTGTATTTAGCAGTTCCATTGACCTATGTCTGGTCATTTGTTGGACATTAATAAAATTATCTTATCTTATCTGTAGTATATTATTTGCTGCCCGATCAGCCTGGGTCGCGGAAGACAGTTGAAAACTCAAACCTTCAACATATCAAGTGCTATGTATGTCATGAGCACTTGATTTTTCACCTAGAAATGTTGAACAGCCTTTTAAACAGCAAAATCTGTAGCTGTTGGTGACTGAAAAGTGCACAGAAATTTGATCTCTCACACTTAGAACTGTGACTGAACCCAACAAAACTTACTAGAAAATACTCTTGTTAAAATTCTAAGATTGTTTGCTACAGAAAATTGATTTTCCTTTTGACTGTAGAAACCTGTTTAAAGCCTGAAATAACTCACAATTTTCAGAATTTTCGCACGGAGAATTTTTGCCTAGATTGACTTAGAGACAGTTTATTTTGTATTTTTTGCACATAATAGGGCTGTAACAATGCACAGTCCGTATAAATCAACGACAGGAAATCTGAGGATATATCACAGGTATAGGTGGACAGATGATTCAGTAGAAAAAGTGCCCCATACTTGGAGGTTTAGTGCAGTAATTAGAGCAAGTATGGGAGGTTGAAGACCCCCAAAGGGTATGGTCAAATAGATTTCTTGCAGTTCTTGATTTCAAGATTTGTGAGCTTGAAATTTTTGTGTTTCTTAGAAATCATCTTTTTCAGGCTCTAATCATAGTTTTGGACACCCTTTGGGGAGAAGTGCATGAAGTTCAAATTTCAGCCAAATCTGAGAACTTGCTATTTTTCACAGTTTCTAAGAGTGGTCCAATTCACAGAATAATACATATGTAAGAACTTAGTTGGTAGATTTGGCTATGGTTCAAGTTCCAATTGATTTGGAGGTAGTGCTATTTTAAGCAGGGTGACTAGACTTTTGGGTACCCAGTATGGCGAGCAGCATCACTGTCCGATTTCAGGGCATTCTGAGCACTTTGAAATTTTAGGTACCAGTTGCGTTTTGGCATGGTCAAAAGGGTCTCTTCATGTGACCTTAACTAAGAAGTGCTTGGCCCAGAAGAGCTTACATTGCTATTTTTAAATTTTCTCCTTAAAATTAGACTAGCTCGTCAGACTGATTTTTATCCTCACTTATTCCATAATTTAAGCCTTAATTTTAGGGGATTCTCTCATTAGAAAATTCGTAGGGTCTATTTTAGGCATGAAAAAAGTGCATTAAAAGAAGAAATTAGCCAAATACAAGTGTAGTTTCTCTTATAGGTGGTTATTATGGAAGGAGGGCAATCTTTTGGAGGTGTAGTTTCTTGATACACATGCCTACTTCCCTTCTATTTTCTATCATCTTCTTCCACTTCTATATATTGTGCAAGCATGGAAGGGGAGGGATAAAGTTATTCTTTTGAGTTGTTAAGCACTAGAGCTTGTGACCTTTCCCTTTTCTCGATTGCTTATTCTTTCTTGAGAGAATGAGGTTGAGAGCTAGTATAGAGTACATGCGATAGTGGAGTTTGCTTTGATGGATCGTTATTGTACCTGTCCCATCTAACAGAGTTGGATTGTATCTTGGAGTTCTTGCTGTCCGGACTTGTCAAGGCTTTGTCCATCCTACAACCCTTGGTAATAAAGACATTGAGTATTTGTCGGCAACTATTACATGTGTTTTGTGTGTAAGCCTTCCCTTAGACTTTTATATGCTTTCAATCTTGGTTTCACTTGAACGTAGTAGGATTCAGATTGTTCTTCCACTCTATTTGCTTTCTTCTTCGTTCCATCTTTTTCAACTCTATTAAAAGCACTGGTTCAAAGATAAATAGTACTTAATCCCTCATATAAAAGCAAACTATCATATCTACATCAAAAATTGTGCATCTTAGGCATTCTAGGCATATAATTAGGCATTTTTAGATCACTTTAAAGTTTAATTCAGTTTTTGGTCAAATTACAGCAAGGTTAGCTTGTTGTAATTTCATTTTTACTGCAGAAATAGAGCGTAACTTCAGCATTTGTTAGTCTAGAATTGCAATGGGTTGCATGCCCAACACTTCAATAAAGTTTTGCATCATTTTCTGTGTGTTTTTTCAGTTATTAGGTCATGTTTTATTTGCTGTTTTTTCATATTTATTAGCAGAATTATTCAGGACAGCAAGCTTTTATTTTTGTTTATAAGTTACTGATAGCTTTTTTTATTGTTAGTTGATTCCTAAAGTCACTAGAGATTTCCCCCGTGTGGTTAGCAAGCACTAACCCGAAGTGCAAGGAAATAGTATGTGATGACAGTGTACTGTTTCCAATTACCTTGGAACTGGATGGTTTCAAGTGATAACACCCCTAACTAGTATTAAGACACTACGGATCAACTAGCTAATGTTGGTATTCGAAATGAGAAGCGAGAATTTATTTCCCTTATTCTAAATAATCCACCAAAATCATTTCAAACACTGTTGAGAAAATGACTCTTCTTGCAAATAATTGGGCAATGGTTGGTCTTTTGAGAAGCTTACAGGATATCTCATGCAGAAGGAGCAATGTGGGAAGAAGAATGAGATGGATTCCAGTAAGGAAAATGCTTTTTGCAGTGATGTCTAAAGGCAGATGACTGCCAGAGAGCAGAGGAGACAGGTGCCAACCACAAGAAGACATCTACTCCAAGTTTTGGACAAAAAGAAGAACATGCTGTGGCACAAGAGTTACGGGCATCATAGTTTTTGCATTTATAGTTTCTGTCCAAGTTGAATATGGTGAGAGGTCTTCCAAAGGTGCAGGAAGAAATGAAAACTTGTGCGGCGATCTTGGCTAGGAAGCAGCATCATGAAAGTTTTGAGAACAATATGGACTGTAATAGAGTTGGTAGACAACAATTTCTCTGGTCTAATGCGGACAAAATCAATTGGTGGATCCAAGTACTTTCAAGTTTCACTTTCCTTGATGATCTTACACAAAAAATAGGGTTTGTGTTTCAAGGAAAAAGTTAAAATCTTTTGAAGCATTTAAAACACGAGAAAAAAGGCAGAGAAGCAATGTAGAAAGAGGGTAAAAATTTTGCACGCAATGGAGCAGAGTTTGCCTTTAAAAAGTTTCACAGGCTTTGTAAAGCTCACAGAATACACTGCTAGTTGATAGTAGCTTATACCCAGCAGTATAACAAGGTTGCATAAAGGAAAAATAGACAGATTATAGAAGTTGTCAAGAGCATGTTGCATGCCAAAGGTTTGGAATATTCTTTCTAGGCTGAAGTTGTCAGGACTACTGAGTACATGAACTGTAGCCCAACTAAAGTGGTTCATTTCATTAGACCTGAGAAGGTGTGGTCTGGAATCTGGAAGAAAAACTCAGGCAAGGCATTTAAGAATTTTTGGTGTTCAGCTTATGTCCATATTTTTAAAGAAAAAATACATAAGTTGGAAAGTATAAATCTAGCTTATGTCCATATTTTTAAAGAAAAAATACATAAGTTGGAAAGTATAAATAAAAATGTACCTTCATTGGCAATAGTGAAAAATCAGAAGCATGTAGGTTGTTTTGATCCTGTAGCAAAGAACCATGCGACCAGTAGAGATGTTATATATGAGTCCCCTATAGATCAATCTGCTCGCATAGATATGTGTGAATCAAAAGGGATGTTTACTTATAGTCATCATCAAGGAATGGATGCTAGAAGAGTTCTGTAGATAAAAGACCTGGCACTTCATAGAGTATTAACGAAGCAAGCAACAGCAAGAAAAAGCCAAAATGGTGTCATGATACCATTCTGGAAGCCAAAGAACACACAGTAACAAAGATTGATGGAGGTGAGCCAAAAGGTCGTCTCCCAAGCTAAGAGAATTTTTGTAGGTCAATCTTGAATTGATGAGCCAGGTTTTGAATACTCAAGATCTCACATCCTTTGCTGTAGCAAGTGAAAATCAGTGGTGGGTAGATGCAACGCAGGTACAGTACGATGCCTTGATGCGATATAAGACCTAGGAGTTGGTGAACTGCCAAAAGGAAAGCAGGTAGTCGGCTGAAAATGGGTTTATAGAACAAAATTTAGAGCTGATGATAGCATTGACAAGCACAAGGCAAGACCAGCTGCCAAAGGGTATGCTCAACAAGAAGGAATTGATTATGAGGAGACATCTGTGCCAACAACCAAGCTGATCACAATCAAGTTAGTTCTATCTCTTACAGCACAGTCTGGTTGAAAAAGCTATCAGATGGGCATTAAGAGTGCCTTCTTGAATGGAGATCTTGTTGACGAGGGGTTTATGTGCGCCAACAAGAAGCTTTTGTTTTCAAAGTTAATTGAATACATCTTTGCAAGCTCATTAAAGCATTGCATGGTTTGAAGCAAGGTCCACCGTCCAAGAGCTTGGCATATCAAGATCGATCAACATCTTCAGAAGGATGTTCAAAGGAGCCCTTCAGACTCGAATTTGTATATAAGGTAAAGGATGGTGACATTGTCACTTCAGTTGTGTATATCAATTATTGGTTATCATGGACAGTTAACTTCATTTGATTGAGGAAGTGAAAAATCAGTTGAATGGGACTTTTGAGATGACAGATCTTGGTTTGCTTCAGCATTGTCTAGGATTAGAAATTTGGCAGACAGAAGTTAGTTGTTGTTGTAGTTAATGACCAAATTTCAAACATTAAGTGGAGTTGTGAGGGAGAACTTTTGCCATTAACTCTAACCAAATGGCCATTAAAGGGAGTTGTTGGAGTAATTACCATTTAGTGTCACATGTTAGGTGTTTAGGTTACATAATGTGATATTTTATGTGATGACACTAATGTAATTTAATAGCATTGTATTAGTTACAGTAGAAATTTCGAACATCTGCCCTATTTGAAATTTCCACCTCACTTCTATAAGGCCATGGATCTACTTCATAGAGTTTCAGCCTGAAACTGATTTCTTCAACAGCCCTGCATGAAACTTCAAACCTGCCCAGCGCTAATTCTAGGCAAACTCAAGAATGTAGACACCGCAAAGACTTCAAGCATATATTATTTCATCAGCCCTTAGGGCAAGATCTGCCTCAATACACAGATCTGAAAATTACTTCAATTACAGTGGAAATATAACAGCAACCAATCAGATCTGAAAGTTTCACTAAGCATGCTAAAACAACATAGCATTCAACCCCATTGTCCTAATTAATCAGCATATTAAACAATCATGAAACCTGCTCGATACATGAGAAACTCGGATCAGAAAATCAGATATG
The DNA here is from genome assembly GCA_900067695.1 of Picea abies. Lineage (NCBI taxonomy): Eukaryota > Viridiplantae > Streptophyta > Pinopsida > Pinales > Pinaceae > Picea > Picea abies. Next base: position 10,312 of record CBVK0105628307.1, read on the forward strand.
CAATCACAAATCTAGGAGTAATGGTACACTTCATATTATCACAGTAATGAAAATAAAGTACAATACCTCAGCTCATCCCAAGCTGGTACAAGAAGTTCTTTCGGCTCATCCCAAGCAAGGACTCTTCAATGTGTCCCAAACAATAGCTAGGGCATCCACAATCACTGCAAACTCTAACCAGCAATACAAAGGCCAAGCAAGGCATCCCACCTGTTAGCATCTTTATTTTTGAGTAAAGTTGGGAGTTTGTTCAGAGTTTGTAAAGTCATAACTTGGTTTTGGGAAGACCAAGGCATTCCTAATTGAGTCTCAGTGTGTGTGTGTGTGTGTGTGTTTTGTTTCATGGGGTGATTCAAAGACCTTAGGTCATTGATCAAATGAAGGATAAGATGTATGTCAAAGTCGAGTCATAAGTCTAGGAAGGAAAGTCATGTCAAAGGCATCATTGATCATCATCACATCTGATGAGATCAGAAAAAAGAGTAATGATCACATCTCATGTCATTTGTACCTTGGCAACTGAAAACATGTGTGCGCTGTGCAAATTTGTTGCACAAGTTACTTGAAACAGCTTGGGAAGTCTCATCACCTAAAACGGGTACTTTCCCTTTTAAAATCTCTCCCTATCAACTCATGCATGCATTTTCGCCACCTTTTGTCCATTTGCATGCATCCTCGACCTGTGATCAGCCATTTTCCTCTCAAAGCAAGCTTCAAAGAACCCTTTGCTACGTAAACCCTGTGCAAGCTCTCTTGCTACGCAAATTCTGTTGCAGGTGTTTTCGCTACGTATTCATTGTTCACTTGTTTTTGTTGTGTGAAACCAATAAGGCTCGTTTTGTCCATGCTAGCATACCTTCTCAAAAATCCTGCCTCTCATTTAGTGAAAACCCTTAACGCTAAACAAAGCAAAACCTAACCCCCCTGTTTTGTTGTGTAAATTGTCCACCTGAGTTTTTGGTACAGAATCTAAAAGGGAAAATTTTGTCACTGAGAAAGACAAACAGGTCCTTGAGGTTACAAATGAAAATTGATGAAGGAAAAGATAAACTGAACCTTCTTGCTAAAATGGCAGAGATATGAGTGAGGAAGCCTTATGGTTTTGTCTTTTGGGGTATGAGGTCATCCCAAGTTTTTGTTCATGTCATAAAAGTTGTGGGAAACATGCATTTGATGTTGGAGAAAGGTTTTTACAAGGGTGACAGCATAAAACATTTCCTGGGAACAGTTGTTGTTTTGAATGGTAAATTGTCATACACAGCACTGGCGTAGCGAGTTCTCACTACGCAAATGTTGTAGACTCACGTGATTAAAAAGGACAGCATGAGGTGAATGGCAAATGAGTTTCGAGGCAAACACAGGTCCCGAGTCACTTGTTGCCAACCTGGATCTACACGAATTACAACAAAATGGAGTTTGCTACGCAAATGTTGTAGGTAGCACTTGCGCAACAATAGTTCCAGTTTGCTATGCTAAGGTGGCAGAGTTGCTCAAGAATGCATGGGATGCGTCTAAGTGGTTGCCATGTGTACTTGGTGATTCATCACAACAACATATTCAAGTTTTTCTCAAGATATATGATTGTAAATGATATTTTGTTTTACATTTAAGATGGTCAAAATAAGATTTACTATTTTTAGTAAAGTTGTTTAGGAGTTGTTCTCCTTCAATGTAACCAGATCCATGATTATAGGTGGTCGTAATTCGACTCCTAGTATCCTAGTGTGGCAATAGGCTCTTATATATTTGATCATTTTGATGTAAAGAAGGGAGAGTTGGCAGAAGTATAGTCATTTTGCATGATATTGTAAAAACCTTCTCTGAATTTGAATGAAATACAAATGCAGAAGTCCATAACTTTCCAAGAAAAAGATTCTAATGGTGGTGTCATGAAGCTTGTGCTCTAGTCTTTGTATGTACTTATTGTTTCTTATTATTCGTCTGTTTAAATCAGATATCAAAAGTTCTAAAATTCATCTAAATGGTGCTTTAGATTCAAGTGATTTAAACTTTGTTTTTTCTCTCTTAACTGGTCAGAATTCATCTTTCATGGTGCTCTGATTCTGTTACATGTTTCCATCTTCTTTCACCCTACACAACAAACTAAAAACTGAAAGTTCATCACCTAATTTAGCCCTTGTTCCTCTAAGAAGTTCAACATACCAGTCATTTTTTTTATTCACTTTTATGGGTTGACTCCATTGCCCAAGAGATACCATACCTCCTTGCCAGAAAACCTTATAAAAATCTATCCAATTATCAAAACCTAGCCATTGATTTTAGCAATAAAACCTATCTATCAGAGACTAAGTGACAAGAGAGATCCCTCTCCAAATTGTATAGGCTAGTGTCCAGTTCTAAAGTGGTTCTGTGGTTACATTTGTAGCTTGTTTATTCAGCCAAGAAAATTAGAAAGTGCTAACAGATTCCACCCATCATCTATTTTATCAAGATTCAAGGTTTTGAAGATGAGAGAGAATTGATTATTTTTAAAGACTCTCAAGAAAATATAAAAAATAAAGAGTTGGGAATTACAACCTTTATAAGTAACAAGGATGAAGTGTATCTTATGGTGTTGATTCATGAACAATAGAGTCATGGGCAATGGAATCTTATTTTCACTTTCCGTCAACACTACACAACTAAAGAAAATATTGTACAACAATCAAAGTGGTTGACAGACCTTGAAAATGATTTCTTGGTTTGTATTAATGCTTACAGAGAAGGACTAGGCGGAGTTCTTATGCAGGAAGGGAAAGTGATCAACTATGAATCATGAAAGCTAAATGAGCATGAGAAAAGGTATGTTAATGCCGATATAGAGCTCACAATAATTGTGCATGCATTGAAGATGTGGAGGCATTACTTGCTCGAAAGGAGGTTTGTCTTGATGGCATGCCATTGTGGCTTAAAGTATTTGTTTGACCAACGAAGGATGAAAAATAGACATGCCAAATGCATGGTGTTGATTAGCGAGTTTTATTTCAATATCGGACACATCAAAGGAAAGAAGAACAAAGTGGTAGATGCACTCAGTTGGAGTACCTATTGTTAGAGCCTATAATGAATTACATGTGTCTTTATTAAATAATTATGTTCATTATTCTAATCATGTTATTGATTGGAATGTAATACAGGTGGAACTAGAGTGATAATTCCAACCCAAACCTCAATTCATCCTGAACAGGAAAGAAACATTACTCCGGAATCCATAAATGCACAAATACGAACGTAATCGCCTTCTATAAATGCACAATACCGAAGCACTTATGTAAATGCATACACATATACAAAAGTCGACTTTCGTATATGCACATTTACAGAATCCTCCTTCACATGCATATATGGAAGCCAGTTTCTGTATATGCATGCTTCTATATATGTGCATATACGAAATCCACCTTTCGTAAATGTGTGCTTCCATATCTACACATATACGGAAGCTAGCTTCCATATATGTGCACTTCCTAAAATTCACATTTTCATAAACTAGCTTTCGACTTCCTTGTATGCGCATACATGGAACTAGCCTACTCCAAATTAGAGATTTTTGAAGAAATTACTAACAAAGAATTGTTGTTGGCCTTTGTAATCTCCTCATGTGGATGGAGAACTAGCCGAAATTCTCTATTATCTCCACCTCCTGTAACTTCCTTAACCTTAAAACCAACAATATCATAAACCAAAGAAAAATTCGGAAAAAAGGAGAAAGAACCAAAGAATGGGATTCTCAGGCTAGAGTTCAGAGAATATAGGAGGTGGCCTAGAAAACCCCAATCCAACTAGAGTTAGCCCATCCATAATGCTCCTAAAAATTTCAATTGGAAATTGTTTATCACTCTATAATTCCCGAAAACCTTGAACCTGAAACTCTCTTATAGAATTATTGAAGAGAAAAGACCAATGAGTCAAAGCTTGGCTTACCGTTTCTCTACATTTGAATGAGAAGGAGGTTACTATCATAGGAAGGGATCAAGTTTAGGAGTTGTTCTCTTTCAATGTAACCAGATCCACCATTGTAGGCAGCAGTAGTTCGACTCCTAGTAGCCTAGTATGGAAATAGGCTCTTATATATTTGATCACTTTTGATGTAAAGGGGGGCGAGTTGGCAGAAGTATAGTCATTTTGCTTGATATTGTAAAAACTTCTCTGAATCTGAATGAAATACGAATGCAGAAGTCCAGAACTTTCCAAGAAAAAGATTCTAATGGTGGTGTCCCGAAGCTTGTGTTCTAGTCTTTGTATGTATTTCTTGTGTTCTTATTATTCATCTACATTTCATCTGTTTAAATCGGATATTAAAAGGTCTAAAATTCATCTAAATGGTGTTTTAGATTCAAGAGATTTAAATTTTGTTTTTTCTCTCTTAACTGGTCAGAATTCATCTTTCATGGTGCTCCGATTCTGTTACATGTTTCCTTCTTTCACCCTACACAACAAACTAAAAAACTAAAAGTTCATCACCTAATTTAGCCTTTGTTTCTCTGAAGAGTTCTACCTACCAGACATTATTTTCATTCGTTTTCAAGGGTTGACTCCATGCCCAATGGTCCTTTTCCTCTTGCCTAACCAAACCCCATTTTCGACCCTATCCTCATCAATGATCTAGCCATTGTACTGATTAGATAGCATGTCATTCTTGACTGAGCTATAAAGAGAGATCCCTCTCTGGGTTGGAAGGGCTAGCTTCCAGCTTGTAAGTTGGTTTGTGGTTACCGCTGTGACTTGCCTCCATAGCCAGGGCAATTTACGGAGTGATAACACCACCAAGTTCTAAAATCCAATCCTTGGATCTTCCAAATAAGCCAACATCACACCAACTATCAAACCCCAAGATATCCCACTTGCATCAAACAAGTTATCAAGGGGATTCACACACTTGCATCCCAAAAGCTACGATACTCAACACTTGCATCTCACAAGCTAAGAAACCTTAGCATTAGCATCCCACAAGCACTAATCCTTGTTACAAAAGTAATACATGATGTTCCAGGATTCTTCAAATAGTTAGCATCACACCAACTATCAATCTCTGAAAAACAAAGTAATTGTTCTTAACAAAGACACTTCCCTCACTTTATATGGACTAAGGTGAGGGAGGCCAACAATAAAACATGGAATGAGTCCAGAAGCAACCCTAGGCTAAGTCAACAAACAAAGCCCCAAATGAAGCGCTCCTCAAAGCAAGGTGTCCACATGTCACCCTAGGGTTTCTCCAACCCCAAGGTGATGTGCCCTCCAAGATAGGTGTCCACATGTCAAGTGCTCCTCCTCCATGATGGTGCGCCCCTCTCCAATCAATGGCTCCTCTATTCAAGCATTCCCCCGGAAACCGTGTAAGGTGGTTACATGCTCCTACGGCCAAGCACCCAACCTCCAGTGCCTAACACCCCCCTTCCAAAGTGGTTACTCCACACGTGTCAAGCACCCATGCTCCTCAACAATTTCACCCTTGTAGAAGTTGCCAAATATGCCACGTGTGCTAACTACCACACAAAAAAGTGTGCCTCCCTCACACTGATCCCAAGACAAGCATACACCCAATCTAAGCTCTCCAAATGTAAGTCAAAAATAAACAAAGGGGCTAAGAGACCACAAACCTTTCATATCCCATGAAATGCTCTCTTAGCTAGGTGAAAACACTTTTGGAGCAACCAAAAGCTAACAATTACAACACCTACCACAATAAGCAATTGCATATGAGACATTGTTTCATTTAAGTATACAATTCACGATTAATAAAAGCATCGATCAATTATTGCATTTCTATCTTCAAACTCTCTATGTCCTCTCGCCAGTTTACCAATATTTGGTAGAAAATAGAAAACGGAAGTTAGAATACAATTGCAACCACAATGAAAGAGAGGAATCCCAAAATGTAACTGCAAAATTCATTATTCAAGGCCCCTTCATTACAACACATATCATACATATTCATGCATTGCCACAAGAGGCAATCCAAGTCGATGAAAGTGGGGCATTGTTATATCAGGGTTTGATCTTCACAAGAGGTCGTCGACTCAATACATGCAAGGGGAGCATCAATCCACCCAAGGGTCATTAAGTCCAGCCAAGTGGTTGTACAATGTACATAGCATCCCACCTCCTAATAGGTGGTGGATGATTGTCACTATTATATTAAGAAAGCATCTTAAATATAGATAGGGATAACAAAACAATCGGTCTTTACCCAAGGCATTGAAACAAATAGTCACATAACTACATAACAATTATGAGCACTTGCAGTGAAACATTACATCTACCACATTGTTGGATGTGTAGTTGTCATTCTTAACACCCCCCTATAGCCAATATCCAATAGTTGATAAAAACACATACTCCCCCCGTTCAACTAGGTATTCCAAAATTAGTGAATGTCTCTTGGAACCACATGCAATTTCCTCTCCCACATGCATCAAAACTCTCTTTATGTCCTCCTATAGCAGGTCTAGCATCTCTTTCACTATTGAAAGCAACATCCATAACTTGGCCAAAGAAATGAATTCACCTAAGCAAAACCTTCAATGAGCACCCCACGCATTCCTTAATGTGGGCACCCCACGCATTCCCTAATGCTTGAAGGCTAGTGGAGACTCTTCCCCTAGTTACTTTTTCATGTGTGTTTGTCAGTTCCATCAACACACTTCCGATTGTTATTTAGAACACGTCATCATCAATAGTGACAATATAATTCCCTTCAAATAGTAGTACCACCAAGACACCAATGGGCAGCGAAACCACTTCAACAACCATATATGTGATACCCCGAGGAGCCATTAGACCTCTATCGGTGAGACCATTGCAGAGTTTCCACCTCAGATCTTGAGTCAATTTACTCAGCACCAACAACATACAACTTCCTTCAAAGCTCAACACAAGGGGTTCCATCCAGGCAGCAAGACATATCATGGCCCAGCTACTCTGTTCAACCATCTATTAAGAGATTCCTTTCTTCGACCTCAGCTGTTAAGAGAGACATGGATATTCAAATTGCAGCTTTGGAAAGAGATATTCCATCCCCCTCTTCCTCTTGTACAAGAGCCAACAACAACACCAAGACACGTTTTGGCCGCCTTCTAGGTTCTCTCATGCATGACATTTCTCTTCTTGGTCCTAGGGTTGTAAATTCTCAATAGTGAGACGATTCTTGTATTGGAATTACAGTTTTATTTGCTTAATCTTTGGACCTTATATCTTAGACAAATCTACTTTCTTCTTGCTTTTATAGGAGTGGCCCTTGCACTCCCACTTTTATTGACACAGTTGTACTTAGCAATCCCATTGATCTTATCTCATCTTATCTTATCTTCATCAAATGCATTCTTCTCAAGCAAGTTTGCAACTCTTCCTCTATAATCCCAAGCAATATGCACTAGCTTTTCATAGTAGAAGCATTTACCATGCATACTTTCTTTGAGTTGTTGCTTGAACCTTGGTTTCCTTCTTGACAACAAATAGTCATCGACTTCACTTGAATCTCCTTGAGTACTACTTATCTTCTTTTTCTCTTCCAAGAGAACTGCTAGAGTTGATATTCACATCTAGACCGATAATTTTCCAAGGGTAAATACCACACTACCATAGCTCAGGAGCATACATTTTAGTACTATAGCCATTGTATCCTCTTCATCAAGCTTCGTTCCTATTCTTGTAAGTTGAATTGTAAGATCTTAGAATTTTGACATATATTAGCCACACTCTAACCTTTTGACATCTTAAGGCTACAAATTTGATACTTTTGAGTCTTGACAACACTTTAGCATTTCAAACCTTGGAGATATACAAATTGAAAAGTTCCATACCTTCTTGTAAGTCTTTGTGAGATCCACATGGTGCACTTGAATCTCTGACAAGCCTAACCTATTGATAGCAATGACCTTGCTATCTTTAACTTCCCATTTCATCAATTCAACAAAATTTCTCGGCTTCTGCTATGTGCTAGCAACAACTCTCCACACACCCTTCTTGATCAAGTGTAATCGCATCTTTACCTACCACGTAAGGGAATTATTACCTTGGAAGTTTTTGCTTATAAGAACAAATACCATCATTCTATGGCATTTTCCTTCTTCTACGAGGACCCTGCCTTGCAGCTTGCACAGGATCTGGAACGTTAAAGAGTCTTTAAGTCTTTTGCAAGTTTGCTTTGTGAGCTTCTCAAATTTTCCACAAATTCATTTTGGAGGCTCTTTAAGATCCCGCAAACTTTCTTTTCCTCTTTGAACTTTTACCTTGCAGCTTCATCTTTTCTGCAAATTTACTCTATGAGCCTCTTCTTCTTCCAGAACTACCTTTTGCAAGCTTTGTTTTGCCAGTTCTGCAACATTCTCACTCTACAACTTTCGGTCCCACAACTCTTTGTCTGCAACTTTTAAATATTTTCTTTTGCAAGCCTCTCCCTATCTCACAACCCTTCCTTTCGGACTTTGCCTTTAGGAAGTACACAAAAACCTTCTTCCTTAGCTTCTATGGACTTCTCTTTCTAATGGTCCCGTTTTCTTCTCGGCATTTATTCTCTAGCACAAGGCATTCTCACTTTCTCTCCCAACTTAATCACTCGTCACAGGCCTCTATGGCTCCATGTCTCTGGTACCATGTTAGAAAATAGAAATCATAAGTTAGAGTATAAACTTACGACCATAAATTATTCAGGACCCTCAATTACAATACGTGTCGTACATATGTATATATGAATATGAAACCGGAAAGTGAAATGATGACACCACACCGAGACAATAATGAGACGAGTAGTGACATAACTGCACTGCATGGCACGTTTGCAGGACGTACAAATGTCATTCTGAACAATATTCAATGAGCTTTGTTCACTACAAAGCGATTTCATTTCTTGTTTTTTCATTTTCTCTGAAAGGATTTGTATCTTTACCCATATCTGCACTATGACTAAACATTTTATAATTTACACGGCAAAGAATAAGAAATAATGGCCGATGCCTGTCACAGAATAAGATTTGAGTTTGGAGGTTATTGTGCAAGCATTTCACAGGCTAATACTTTGTGATTTTTTGGCGATATGTTGATTGTAGGTTTCAAAATGCAACCGACAGTTTCAATCCATCTAAGCAACTGCATAAATACACAGATCCTTAGAAACACCCAAAAAGGAAAAACACAAACATGGCAATGACAATCAACCACAAAGCTTCATAAGAAATTTCTAAAATAAATTTCTGAGCAGAGGACTGGGAAAATTGAGAAGCCCCTCGTTCCGTTTCTCTTTTAAGCAGCAGAAGATGTGATACTAGAATGACAACTTTCTAGAAACTGATAACAAGGGCTTGATAACTGGTCCAAACCCTCTGCAATCTAACAATTTATTTATTTATTTGATCATGTCATGAATGAATCGTACTGTAATCCACTAGTTTTCTTGTAGTCAAAGTCAATGTCCATACATGGACCGGAACTATCTGTAGCTGTAGGTTTTCTTTGCAATTAGGGAGGGGGAAAACCAAAGGGTATCTTTAAAGTAAGTTCAGATCAAACCTATGAGACCACACATCATATTCTTACAACTTACCTGTAAATTTATTTCTTTGAACGCGCAGCCCAGCCCGCCCGCTCTTATTGGTGATGAGCAGAGATGAGACGAGATGAGCAATGATCTCTACCGTCCTTGCATAGATCTTAACCTTCTGTTTATCGTTTGTGATTGTCAAAGGTATGGACTAACGGATTATTATTTCAAACGAGGAGGGAATTAGGAAAATTTATTGATTGATGATTACTAGTGTTATTATTTATTTTTATTTATTTATTAACTGTACTGCACTTCGTGGAGTGTGAATCTAAGATATCGAAGATGATTCCTCGCTTATTGCAGACTGAATCCAAGAGCTAGAAGAGGATTCCTCTCTTATATTCTTCTTAAAACAAGAGATGCAAGGCAGCATAGTCCCTGCTAGGTAAGGCAGCATAGTCCCTGCTAGGTAAGATCGAAATTTGAAATTGAAAATTGGAAGTTTGAAAATGAGAATATTAATGGTTTTTCAAAGGAAATTAACTACTTAGACCCAGGAATTGAGATTTGTATAATCTCGATTTCCATGGTAGTTCTTCTAAATAGTTCTGAGATAAGTGGATTGAGTCCAACAATGCTTTTAGGGATACTACTTATCCAACAACCATGTAGAGAAAGGTCAACAAGGGATGTTAACTTTCTTAAGCCAAAAGGGACATCTTGTATCCTTTCATAGAAGGATAACCCCAATAAGCTTAATGATGAAAGTTCCTCAAGACTAGGAGGAACAACTTTTAGACTTTCACATTTGCCCAACTCAAGTTCTTGGAATGATGTAAGATTTTCAAGACTACTAGGAAGCGCTTCTAGACTTGAACACCCACAAAAATGGAATTCTTGCAGAGATTTCAACGATTAACAATATTTTGGAAGCAGCGTCAAACTATAACAACTGTTCATTCTCAACACTCTTAAAGACAATGACATTCTCAACACTCTTAAAAACAATTGCCATTGTAAAATCTCTTAAAGACAATGGCATTCTCAACACTCTTAAAGACAATTGCCATTGTAAAATCTCTTAAAGACAATGGCATTCTCAACACTCTTAAAGACAATTGCCATTATAAAAGCTCAATGGAAGTTTAGACAAAGATCATTATGATTGTTTTAGAAAATATGAATTGTAATTATTAACTGCAATCATCAAATTTGCACATACA
>CBVK0105628369.1:0-12010 GCA_900067695.1 Picea abies
CTGAAGCATTGGATATTTCCATGAAACTAGAAGCAACCCCTGTAGGAGAAGCCATCCCAGGTATGATCCAAATCTTGAATAAGTTAACCACTTTATATTTACATGTCAAAGATATGAAGAAAGACAAAGGAAAAGAGAAAAGAAAAGATATCTGGTGTATCGAATGTAAATCAGAGGGCCATGACAAGGAGCACTGTCCCCTATTTCATGAATACTTGGCTTCTAGAGTGCCTAGTCGTTTGAAGCAAGCCACTGTACCTTGGTGTGAGGTATGTAGAACTAGACATCGCCTTGGTGAATGTTATTATATGAAAAAATATGTCTAGACACCTACCAATATTTACTGCAGATTCTGCAAGTATTTGGGACATGATGAGAAGGATTGTAGGGCTTATGAACTCATGCATGAAAGATCAAGGGATACATATATAATTCAAGGAGAAGTACAACAAGAAGGAAATACTATGCAGTTCAAATCCCCAGGAAGAGGAAACTTCAAACCTCGCGGTGGATTCAGAGGAAGAGGATGAGGTGGAAGCATGGGTCGAGGTAGAGGTCAGATTATTTTTTATAAATGCACACAGCTAGGACATTTGGAAAGGGATTGTCAAAACCCTTGTACCACTTGCAACTACTGTAACTCGTTCGATCATGTCATTGAATATTTTCCAGTATTGTTGGCCAAACTCCAAGAGAGACGAGGAGGAAACCAACAAATACAATTGATATAAACAGAACCTCGTGGTGAAGACCCTAGAGTCGTTGTTATTACTAGAGGAGGCGTTGTTACAGGAGAAGACAAAACGACTCCAGGAAAGACTCTAGAAGGATCAAGGATCAAAAGAGTTGCAGAGAAGGCATAATTGTTTGACCCAAGGAAAAAGAGGCATACTTTTGCAGAGATAAGGAAAGAATTTGTAGAAGGTCAAGCTTCTTCATCTAAGGCACAACTAGAAGTAAGGGAATGTGGAATGCCTCTGGCATTTGATCAGTCTGCTAGGAAAGGAAAAGAGGTAAGCAATCTTATGGAATTCTTATGTACTTTCATTAATTTGATTAAGGATGAAAGAGTTGTACAAGATCTACAATACTTGATAACATAGTATGAGATAGGAAGGGTAGATCCTCTGCTGAATAAAGTAGTACATCAAGTATGGAGAAAGAGGACAAACAAGGAATTACATCTTAGTGCTCAGATTGGAGACTATGACGTGGACTATGTGGTCCTCGACTTGGGCTCATAAGTCAATGCTATGACGAAGTAGACTTGGGAACTCATGGGAAAACCTGGACTGATTTATTCTCCTATCAGGCTCAAGATGGCTAATCAGCAGGTGGTGAGTCCCTTTGGAAGACTAGATCATGTTGCTGTAGACATTGATGGGATAAGGACAATTGCATATTTCAAAGTGATTGAAATTGTTGATGATAGTTGTCCCTATCCAACACTGCTATGAATTGATTGGGCTTTCAACAATTCGAATGTTGTTGACTTAAAGAAGAGAAGAATGAAAATTGAGGGTAATGGCATTAAAGTCATCATACCTCTGGCCAAGATGAAGGTCGCAGATACACATAACCTATCAGAGAAGAAGACCATGCATACAAGCTAGAGAACATCTACAAGATGATAGAAAGACGACATGATTACATTAATCCTATAGCAGATGGAAATCTCAGCTGACGAAGTGAAAGTGCATGCTCATTAGATTCAAAAGAGGCATTAGAAAATTGGTAGAACATGATGTATGAAGTCTCCACACGACGATGTGACAGATTGACTAGAGCAGTTCACTGGATTGGCATAGAAGTAAGCAATCTTCCAACATTTGATGGTTTGAATCACCTAGCGACATTTCTAGCTGAATTTAAGAAAATTGTACCAGTACAACAAAGGATGTTGGCATTGGATGAGGTATTGAAAGCCACACCAGATAGATGGTGGGGATCACATAAGAGGAACATCACAGAGTGGACAGAGTGTCAAGCCTTATTGACAGTGTGCTTTTCAGACCACGCAGAAGGATGTGAAGTTCATTACATAGCCCAGAGTTGTCCTAAGGACCAAATGCGAATTTGTGAGGAAGCCTGGAGAAACATCCCTAAGGAACAATGGGTGCATAATTTCATTAACACCTTGGATACTACGCCTATCAACTGGTATCTTCAAGAAGAATTGCACCTCATCACTACATACTGGTATGAAATGACTCAAAAATTTATAGCTACATTTTTATTTGAAAGTTACTACCCTACAATAGATCAGGCTTTACAAACTATGAGACAAAAGGTCTTTGAGGAGGCACCTAACCTCCCTTATACCCAAGAAGGAGATGAATGGACTGCACCTCTTCAGCAGTTACAAGATTGCTACAATATTAATGCTGATGAGGATGATGACCCTAGAGATGTAAACATTGCATAAATTGAAGGTCACCGAGACATAGAAGGACCGAGGATTGAACTACCTTTTATTGGACAACCAATTAAAATTAAGAAAGTTAATATTGGAACAGAGCAAAGACCTAAATTAGCAAATGTGGGAGACTATTGGAATGATGCTACTATCAGCAAGATCACAAAAATATTGCATGAATATCAGGACTTGTTTCCAACCAAGTTCACAGACATGAACAAAATTAAAGGGCCCATGGGAGAAATGAAGATCTCCTTGAGACCATATGCAAGACCTATCAAGTAGAGACCTTACAGACTGAATCCTAAAAACAAGAAGAAAGTTAGGATTGAATTGGATAGAATGTTGGAAGTAGGAATCATAGAACATGTTGAAGAATATGAATGGATTATCCCTATGGTGGTCCAAGATAAGAAGATAGGAAAAATATGAATTCTGTAGATCTAAGAAAGATGAATGATGCATGTCTACATGATCCATTCCCTACACCCTTTACCAATGAAGTTATAGATAATGTAGGAGGACAAGAGGTCTACTCATTCACAGACGGATTCTTAGGTTATCACCAAATCAGAATTGCTAAGGAAGATTGACATAAGCCCACATTCGCAACATAATGGGGTTCTTTCCAGTACACTGTGATGCCTTTCGGATTGAAGAATGCACCAACCATATTTTCCAGGGTGGTGGTCGAAGCATTCAAGGATTTTTTATATAAATTTTTGGAAGCATATTTTGATGATTGGACTGTTTTTAGCTTATTGAAAATTCATATTGAAAGTATAGATCTTGAAGTGGTTGTCTCATGCTTGCGCTCCGTCGAACTCCTGCTTGTAACCGCTAATATCTCACCGGTACCTCCTAGCAAACACTAGGGGTACTCATCTTCCCCCTAAGACCCTCGAGCTGTAAATGGGTGACACACACAAAACCATAGAATAAGCTAGCTCCCAGCTCACATCGCAAGGTTGAGCTACAACTCCCTATCGAGCTGGGCATCCCAAATCCCACAAGCAAAATCAGTCAATAAAAGTATCAACAACGTAACCTTATGTCTACCAGTCGTCCCTTTACCTCTACTCTACCATCTATTTTATAGATTCCTTCTTAGTGACCTTTCCATTTTCACATTAAATTAGTTTTATTAAAAAATTATTTGGAAATATTCCCCCCCGTACACTTGTCACCCATCCTTTAGTTGCACCAGAAATTCATTTAATTAACTGAATTAAATTTCAAATTTCTTTCATCCACCTAAAAGCGTTCCTAAAAAATCTCCTTGATGCCCCTTTATTCCCTTAAATACTGATGCCTTTCTTAATTCTTAGTTGAGTTTGAAAAATGAAAGTTTTCTAGACTAGATTCCCTCCTATGTTCCACATTCTTTTTGTAATTAACTTTTCCCTTTTTGTCTAAGTTCGAAATTAGCAAGTTTTCACAAACAACAATTTATCTTTTAAAAATTTATTCCTCCCTTTAATTCTAAATTTTATTTCTGCTCCTTTTAATTCTAATTTGATCCCCCCCCCTTTATTCATTTCTTAATTAATTTTTTGTCCTCATAACCTACTTAGACCTAGGCTTTAATATCAACTAGGCTTAGCAAATTTTAAAGGGAAAAGTTATAATTAAGGTAGTTTATTGATGCATAATTATTTTAAGGCTGACCGTGTCAAGGTAAGATATTGTTCTCTAGGTAACTAGGTTCATTGACTCATCGATGTTTAAAAATTGCGACGTGCCCTTCAAGACGCACTACGTGCTCCAAGGGTGCCACTCACCTTCACTCATGTTTAATTTATGCGAAATTCCCTTCAAGATGGACTATGTGCTCCAAGGGTGCCACTCGCCTTTTAACTGATTTTGGTAGACATCAAGCCCTTGGAGTCAATACTCCGTTAGGTGACCTTGTGGGAGACTAAGGGCCTCTAAGGAATAAGGACCCTGCCTTATTGCATGCCCGTTAGAATTATCGTGAGCGACTATCACAGTCTGCCCTCACGACATCGTGGATCTCTCGAACTAGGTAATCGTTAACCTATAGTTTGAGTCATGGTGGGAGTGCTAGTAGGATGTGGTAGAGCTGCTGCGACACTTCTCCCTCAATATCTTTGGTTGTCGTGCATGACCCCTTTAATCCAAATGTGAGTCTAGTTAGCAATCTATCATCACCCATAAATAGTCCACTCCCTGACTCGATCCGGAGTCCAAGCAGATCCATCTATTCCATCACCATCCTCAATTGGTCAAGAGTCCTGCACACTTAGGAGAAAATAGTCAATAGCACATGTCTATACATAATAACATAACATGACATCATAATCCACATTATCCTCATCGGAATCCATATGTGAAGTAGTCAATCATATAATGAACCGGATCACTTGCACACAAGTGCCCTCAAGAAATAAGTCACAATAGGTGTGTATAAGAGCGGAACATTACATTGAGAGTTTCATTCGCTAACAATGATCTATGATGGCCAACAATTGATGGCTAGGTCGACTAGTTTGGAGTTGTGAGAAAATCGACTGTCGGGGAGTTGGGATGATGGCTGAAAATCAAGCCAGTGATTTGGGGAAAGTGTTGTGTAGGCCAAAGGAAAACATCAGTTACCAATGGATGATGGAGCGTATATCAATGGTCCAAATTGCTTTCGACTTGAAATCAATGATGCAAATTGCAGTTAGGGAAAATTGTTCCACAATTTCATATTTTGGCCATAAATGAAGCAAATTAAGTTAGAATGTGATGACTGTTATGGTTTTTTTTCCACAGAGAGGATATCTACAAAAGTGACAGAGAATGCCCTTGTCCAATTCCACTTGGATTTGTCAGAAATTGCAAAATAGTGGTTTTTAAAGATTTTTGGTCCAAATCATCATTAGATGTCCAAATTAAGCTGAAACTCTTGGGGAGAGTCTAGAAAATAGAGACATAAATAAACCATGTAGTAATTGAATAAATCCTAAGGGGATTGGAATGGGGATGTTGAAATAGGCCAAAATCCACTATTCTGGGCCACTTTTTTGGGATTTTTGAGATTTTAGGCCAAAATCCACTATTCTGGGCCACTTTTTTGGGATTTTTGAGATTTACATAGGAAGAAAAGTGACCCTAGATGACAAAACTAGAAAATTTTCTATACTCGTTGATACAAACAACATTGGTTTAGTAACATTTTTCCAAAAGTGCACAGATTGTGAGATAGCCAGTTTTGCTAAAAAATCCAAGTCTAGAAAAATGGGTGAAAAAGGACAACGTTGTCATTTCCAAATTACTATAATTTTTAACTAGAGAATCAGATTGAAAATATGAGAGTTTTTTTGGATTCCTTGTTATTATTATTAGCTATATCTCATACATTTTTTTCTCTAATTCCATACATGTTTTCTTCTACAATTGACAAAAATTGACATTTCAATAAATTACACCAGTAGAGAAAATGCACAAATGGGGTAAAAATGACTTTTTTCAGGAAGCCATAATTTTCATTTCAGAGTTTAGATTGGGGAATGAGAACAACTTTTGGAAATTTTATTAAGAGGAGATTAACCTAAAATTATTATAATTTGGGAAACTAGGATATAATTCTTGGTGAATTGAGCAGAAAAAGGACTTGTAGCATTAATCGACAGATTTTTATAATACGGATAAAAAAAATGGTTACTTGCACTTTTTCAAGAATTAGAGGTATAATCATATAAATTCAATACTAGGATTGGATATTAGAGTCATGGAAGCATGATAGATCTTGTAGAAGTTTGTTGAGGCAAAAAAGAGTTACAAGGAAAGTAATGAAAAATGGATAAAGAACTTAAGAAGCATGAAACAAAAGAATTATTTGTCTGCTTCTACAAAATCTAAATGAATTACATGCACGACAACAAGAATAATCAAATAGGACATGAATCCAACAAGTGACTAATGTCATTAATGGGAATAGAAAGGAAAAGTAATACCCCATATCCCTGAAGGTAGAGATGTGTAGATAGTTGCAAATATTGATGTGAAAGAGAACGAGGAGTTTAAGAACTGATGTGTTAATCATCTCTATGTGCCAAGCACAAGAGTTCCTAGGAAGGATTTGATAGTTATGATTTATTTGTCTTGTCTAAAATTACTCAGAGCAATAAATTCACTTATGATATCAAAGTTCACAGTGGAAGCAAAATACCAATGCAGGGAAATCGAGGATAGAATAATGAAGATTCCTTCACTTGAAAAGTGCCACTAAATGAAAATAGACTTCCACTAGGAAGGGTCTTGAGTGGGAAAAGTATGGCTTCACAAAGAATTGTTAAATGGAGAAATATAATGGACAACTAGAAGTAATAGCAGGGATGTGGAATGATTATGGTTAAGTTAAATAAATAAGTGAACTAATATAGAAATGCACTAGAGTGCATGATGCATACAGTGAAGTTAGTATGCATTTACATTAATAGGGACGATGAAAATGAATTCTTGGTGCATGTGGATGTGCATTTGTGCATATGTACATGGTTGGATATACATATGTCATGCTTTGTGGGATTAGAATAATATGTTGTTCTATACATGAAATAATGATGTTATGGAAATTGAGTATGAATAATGATGGATTAAGTATTGAGGAAAAATGTTATGAATGGTTAAAGCCGTGGATGTTGTTGTTGCTTATGAACTCCATCTATGTGAAGAACCATGAGGGTGGTAGGAATGGTGATCAATAGAATGGAGGATGAATGCTACGAGCTTCTACAAATACTAGTTGATCAGGTAGCATCAAGTAGGTTGGTAACAACCATGTAGGTATGCATTTGGTTGCTTTTGATGCATAAATGTTGAAGGGAATTGAGGTAAGAATTCCCTTAGTTAGTTTTTCAAGATTTAAATTGATATCTAATGGTCGAGGGGATAGAGTATATAAATTTTGTTGATGCTAGATTGCATTTAGATAAAATTTAGTTGCATATTGTGTTATGATTGGTTATAGGATCAAAACCAATTCAAAGAAGGAGACATACTCCTGTTATAACAATGAATACCCATAGGGATAGCCATGTGTGGGACCATGCTATGGGCGGATATGGAAGGGATATAACTCTATGTGAGTGCTCAATGGTTTCCCTGTATAGCTGATATTTGGACTACAACCTCTTTGTTCACACCGAAGAGCACTTAGGAATTATGTTTCCTCATGTTATGTATGGGTTGAAGAGGAGGGTATTAAATAGTCAGACAATATTAGGAAGAGTTTGAATGATGTGATTGGCACATCAATTGCAATTTATTAGTAATTATTTGCTACATTATGAAAATCCTGCAGTGATGAAAATGCATAATGATGGATAACTGCATTATATTTAATATTTAGTATGAATACTAACTGAAGAATTATCGTTTGTTACAATTCTAAGATCGCTTTTTGGAGTTGTTGAAAATGTTACAATTGGTATTAAAGGAATTATTGAATTTTTTATTGTGAATGCATGTATATATTATAAAACATAGAAATGATTATGCTAATAGTTAAAATGATGTGAGTATTGCTAACTCATGAAGTTGAGAATATTTCAGGAGCTGTTAGATATTGCAACAAGAAAGTTGCAGGTTAAAGTAGTTACATAATGATGAATTACATAAAATCTCTGTTGAGGGAGCAAAGTAATAAAAAATAAAAATTGATGGATAGAAGAAAGTAAATATTGGATGATAATACATGTGTAGAGGATGAGGGGTTCATTCCCATTAATAGTTGGATTAATGGAAGTGATTGAATTGCTTCTATAATCAATTATGAAATCACTTTGTGAAACTTTGTAATTGCTTCCATGAAAATGATAATTTTTATGATATGATAACAATTTGTTTAACTGCGTGTAAATTGAGGAAATTGTAGGTAGAATGGTCTTGGATATGGCAGAGATGTAATCCCATAAGGAATAATGATATATATATATATAGTTGCAAAGTCAAACATTATGAATAGAAAAATCATGCCTGTAAATTTTATTTCCCTGTATAAAATAGATTTGAGAAATTAGTAGTTACAAATTATTATGTTTACTAATAATTTGTTTGGATGAGTGTAAATTAAGGAAATTACACATAGAATGGCCTTGGATATGGTAGGTATGTAAGCCCATAAGGAAGAATTATATCTAGAACTACAAGAGACAAACATATGAGTAGAAGCCTCATGGTCGGGGAATTTTGTTTTCCTGTACAAAATAGATTTGGAAATTTATAATTAAAAATTGTAATGATATGTTAATAGTTAGGTTGCCTTAGTGAAGGATGAGAAAATTGCAAGAATAATGACCTTGGGTATGGAACTAATGTGAGCTATAATAAATATTGATGCCTACTACTGCAAGAGCCAAACGAATTATGAGCTGGAAGCTCATGGTTGGAAATTATGTTTTCCTATATAAAACATATTTGACATTTATGATTGGAAATTGTTATGATGGTATCTCATGATGACTATATCTGTGTAATATAGATGAGATGTTGGCTATTGAAGCTGGAAGATTGGGAATAAAAGCACCTGAAGGAAATTATGCTCAATGACAAGGCATGGAATGAAGAAAGTCCAGTGGACTTGTTGTAGCTAGAGTTCTTGGAGCCACAACTCTGAAAAATTCTTGGTCGAGTGCACTAAATACCTGAAGAGAAATGGAACATCCTGAGGGACTGCATGGTAGAGAAAGGGGTTCATTTCTTTTGGTTGTGTAGGATGATAGGGAATGAGAGCTTGTTGGTTGGAACTATTGTCAGAAATATAAATTGTGAGATCATTATGCATGTTTTTGGCTAGAGTGCCTATGTATACATGTTTTTAGGTCTAAGTGCCTATGTTTATAAGAGTTGGTTGGACTTACTAGGGATATTAAAGGATATATATCCTAGAATTGTAACATTAATAACATCAATATGGTGATGTGCACTAAGGACAGTTCCAAAATAAGGGAAGGGGGATGTAATACCTCGATTTTGATCCCTATGAACTAGAATGTATTATGTAACTGTGACTTAGTCTAGTGAACCGATAAAGTTGGAAAGGGGTTGGAGTGCCTAGAAAATGTAATAATAATAATAATAAAATACATTGTTGGCTACAATATGGACAAGGACAAGAGATAAGAGGTTATGATTCCATGAGGGAAGGGGATAAAGGGGATAAGTCTATCATTTATATTTTATTTACCCATTTTGGTTTAATTGAGAAAAGTGGTTACATGAGCTTCTTGGGGGGAATGCCATGTGGTTATTTAATTCATGTAATTATATAAACACCTCTTTGGGATATTTGGGGGTTCACTTTTTACACTCTTTCCTTGGTGTTCTTCTTCATTCACTCTTTCTCATTTGTGTGCTCTTGGTTTGGGCATGGAAATGAATGGATGGAGGTAGAGAGCCATTGCTAGATGGATATGGGGAATTATTGATCATTCCATGAGGGAATGAATGCCCGTGTGCGTGAAATTGATGTTAGTTCTGAAAGAATTGTCCACAACTGAGAATCCTTGGAGTTTCAAATGTTGAAATTTACTGGACCAATAGCACTAGAGCCCCCAGGAGAAATGGAACTTCTTAAGGGACTGCATGGAAGGGTGTTGGAATAATAAGAGGAGGGGGGGGTGAATCAATATTATGAATTTTTTACCACTTTTAACTAGAATATGTAAACATCAATTAATGAACAATTTATCACTTATGATTTCATTCAATATATTATGAGCAACATCGTTCAACAATACATAACCATAAATGCACAATAAACAATAATTTTATGTGGAAAACCAAATGGGATAAAACCATGAAATGTTTTCTTATATTTGAGAAGATTGCATTCATAGGAAGAACCAACTTCCAAAATTCTCTAGCATCAACTGGAAGAAGGATCCAATCCCCTATTTGCATGCTCCAACCTGAAGGAAGCTACAACTCCCTGAATTCTCTAGCACCAACTGGAAAGAGGCTAAGACACCTTGATTTACAAGCTCCAACATGAAGGATGCTACAAATCCATGCATTCTTCGGCTTCAATCGGAAGGAGGCTACAACCCCCTTTCCTTACCCCTTCCTTCTACCCTGAAATATAAATGTTGAATCAACCTGTCACTGCCACTATCACTATCATTGTCACTATCTCTATCACTGTTGTTGAAATTTTGGTATGCTCGTTTAACCATAGACAATGTCACATCATTGTCACCCAACCATAGGAATTCACATATGCCATCCCCGAGCACACTAACCTTTACTTAGAAAAATTATTTTCACAAAGAAAGTTAAATCATATAAACCCTAACACAAGTTCTATCTCAACCAAAAATACCACCATAGATGAAACAAAAACACCATACAAAAGTAGTGCACCTCCTCAAGGAGTAGTGCACAAGAGAGAGATACCAAAAGACTAAACAAGAATAAACTGTGAAGCTGAAAATACTGTGTCACTTCCTCCAAAATTGAACCTTGCTTCTGTGTAGCTAGGAGAGTGTGAGTGAGTGAAAAAATGAGCCAAGACGTCCTCTATTTATAGTCTTCCTAGCCACTAGAATGGGCCAAATTCTTCTCTGGACATGTGTCTTTTCATTATTACTTTATTCTTTTGGGATGACTTCTCTTCTAGCGTATTTCAATATCTATCCAATGGATCTCTTTCTTCTAGAATCTTCTCTACATCTAAGAAAGGTCATATAGGAGGGAAAGATCCTCCCACAATTACCAAACCATCAACACTCCCTCTTAGTTAGGGAGGCATCTTACACGATGTCTTCATCTAGTAGTCCACTGACTAATTTTCAATCAACTGGTAGCACACAAATTCCACAATTCTATTGGTAGCTCGAATAATCCATCACTGCAATGATGTAATCGAGTAGCACTCAGCTACTCCCATTGTGAACCGATAGTCTCCATGGAAATCAGCTAGTAGCACACAACTGCTACAATTCCATCTAGTAGAACATAATCGTGTTGATCCATAGTACATAACTACTATCCAGTGGTGCACAACCACTCTAAGTAGCACACAACTACTATCCAGAGACACAATGTCTCTCTCCTGCAATCAAAACCACCATGCAATACAACAATCTATATGATTATGTAGCAATCAACTAGTGACACACAACCACTACAATATGCCCTCAACCATAATCATAGTTTGCCACCTCCATGAATATGCAACAATCATCTATCAGCACACAACTACTACAATATACCCTTATCCATAGTCAAGATCTACCACCTCCATGATTATGCAACAATAATCTAGTAGCACAAAACTAATACAATATTCCCTTATCCATAGTCAGGATCCCTATGACTATGAAACAATCAACTAGTAGCACACAACTACTACAATATGCCCTCAACCATAGTCATACCTATCATTATGCAGCAATCAACTAGTAACACAAAGATAATACAATATTCCATCAACCAAAATCATAGTATATGTCTCTATAACTATGGGACAATCAACTAGTACCACACAATTACTATAATATTCCATCATCCATAGTTCTAGTCTCATCTAGTAGCATGAAGCTACTCCCATAGTCCTCATGACTATGCGTGTGATGTTTCTTCTCT